>CM055127.1:497750543-497781881 GCA_029206835.1 Rana muscosa
GTGCACCCCATACAGAGCGGCAGAGTTCAGGGAGGGGGTGCACCCCATACAGAGCGCAGAGTTCAGGGAGGGGGTGCGCCCCATACAGAGCGCAGAGTTCAGGGAGGGGGTGCGCCCATACAGAGCGCAGAGTTCAGGGAGGGGGGTGCGCCCCATACAGAGCACAGAGTTCGGGGAGGGGGTGCGCCCCATACAGAGCACAGAGTTCGGGGAGGGGGTGCGCCCCATACAGAGCACAGAGTTCGGGGAGGGGGTGCGCCCCATACAGAGCACAGAGTTCGGGGAGGGGGTGCGCCCCATACAGAGCGCAGAGTTCGGGGAGGGGGTGCGCCCCATACAGAGCGCAGAGTTCGGGGAGGGGGGTGCGCCCCATACAGAGCGCAGAGTTCGGGGAGGGGGGGTGCGCCCCATACAGAGCGCAGAGTTCGGGGAGGGGGGGGTGCGCCCCATACAGAGCGCAGAGTTCGGGGAGGGGGGGTGCGCCCCATACAGAGCGCAGAGTTTCGGGGAGGGGGGGTGGGCCCCATACAGAGCGCAGAGTTCGGGGAGGGGGGGTGGGCCCCATACAGAGCGCAGAGTTCGGGGGAGGGGGTGCGCCCCATACAGAGCGCAGAGTTCAGGGAGGAGGTGCGCCCCATACAGAGCGCAGAGTTCAGGGAGGGGGTGCGCCCATACAGAGCGCAGAGTTCAGGGGGGGGGGGTTGCGCTCCATACAGAGCGCAGAGTTCAGGGAGGAGGTGCGCCCCATACAGAGCGCAGAGTTCAGGGAGGGGGGTGCGCCCCATACAGAGCGCAGAGTTCAGGGGGGGGGGGGTTGCGCTCCATACAGAGCGCAGAGTTCAGGGGGGGGGGGTTGCGCTCCATACAGAGCGCAGAGTTCAGGGGGAGGGGGGGTTGCGCCCCATACAGAGCGCAGAGTTCAGGGGGAGGGGGGGGTTGCGCCCCATACAGAGCGCAGAGTTCAGGGGGAGGGGGGGTTGCGCCCCATACAGAGCGCAGAGTTCAGGGGGGGTTGCGCCCCATACAGAGCGCAGAGTTCAGGGGGGGGTTGCGCCCCATACAGAGCGCAGAGTTCAGGGGGGGTTGCGCCCCATACAGAGCGCAGAGTTCGGGGAGGGGGTGCGCCCCATACAGAGCGCAGAGTTCGGGGAGGGGGTGCGCCCCATACAGAGCGCAGAGTTCGGGGAGGGGGTGCGCCCCATACAGAGCGCAGAGTTCGGGGAGGGGGTGCGCCCCATACAGAGCGCAGAGTTCGGGGAGGGGGTGCGCCCCATACAGAGCGCAGAGTTCAGGGAGGGGGTGCGCCCCATACAGAGCGCAGAGTTCAGGGAGGGGGTGCGCCCCATACAGAGCGCAGAGTTCAGGGAGGGGGGTGCGCCCCATACAGAGCGCAGAGTTCAGGGGGGGGGGTTGTGCCCCATACAGAGCGCAGAGTTCAGGGGGGGGTGCGCCCCATACAGAGCGCAGAGTTCAGGGGGGGGGTGCGCCCCATACAGAGCGCAGAGTTCAGGGGGGGGGTGCGCCCCATACAGAGCGCAGAGTTCAGGGGGGGGTGCGCCCCATACAGAGCGCAGAGTTCAGGGGGGGTTGCGCCCCATACAGAGCGCAGAGTTCAGGGGGGGTTGCGCCCCATACAGAGCGCAGAGTTCAGGGGGGGTTGCGCCCCCATACAGAGCGCAGAGTTCAGGGGGGGTTGCGCCCCATACAGAGCGCAGAGTTCAGGGGGGGGTTGCGCCCCATACAGAGCGCAGAGTTCAGGGGGGTTGCGCCCCATACAGAGCGCAGAGTTCAGGGGGGGTTGCGCCCCATACAGAGCGCAGAGTTCAGGGGGGGGTTGCGCCCCATACAGAGCGCAGAGTTCAGGGGGGGGGGTTGCGCCCCATACAGAGCGCAGAGTTCAGGGGGGGGGTTGCGCCCCATACAGAGCGCAGAGTTCAGGGAGGGGGTTGCGCCCCATACAGAGCGCAGAGTTCAGGGAGGGGGGTTGCGCCCCATACAGAGCGCAGAGTTCAGGGGGGGGGGTTGCGCCCCATACAGAGCGCAGAGTTCAGGGGGGGGTTGCGCCCCATACAGAGCGCAGAGTTCAGGGGGGGGGGTTGCGCCCCATACAGAGCGCAGAGTTCAGGGGGGGGGGGGTTGCGCCCCATACAGAGCGCAGAGTTCAGGGGGAGGGGGTTGCGCCCCATACAGAGCGCAGAGTTCAGGGGGAGGGGGTTGCGCCCCATACAGAGCGCAGAGTTCGGAGGAGATCATCCAGTGGGGGGTGATGACATCTGCACTGCACCCCGGGCACCTCCATCCCCCCCCCCCATCCTATGTTCAGTGGGAACCACTCAGGAGATCAGATCTGTGGGGGGCCGTTGGGAGACGAGCTGTCACTTATAAAAACACAGGAGCCGTCACCAAGTTCCAGCTGAAAAAAAGCCACATATATATATATATATCTCGCCGTGTAATAATAATAATAATACCCGGGTACAGGGGGCGGAGTCTGGAGTGAGACAATACAGGGGGTCCCCGGGTTACAAACCCGTTAGGGACTTTCCTCCTGTTAGTATATCGGAAATGTTCGCAAGTCGGCCGCGCAGACCGGCAATTACGGACTTTTCCCCGAGGCTCCGATTGGCCGCACATGCGCAGAACAGCAGACGGTCCGCCCCCAAAATGGCAGAGGGTGCCCGCAGCGCCCAGTTCGTAAGTAGGAGATTTTCGTAACTTGGGCGTTCGTAAGTCGGGGACCCCCCTGTACACAGAGCTCCACCCCTCTCATATATATATATATATATATATATATATATACACACACACACACACACACACACACATACAGAACAATGACATCACATCCCCCTGTATACAGATAATATAGAGGAGGGGGAGGGGGAGATGCTGGTTATGGATGAGGTGCGATATACAGGACACTGTGCGGATTCTGGGTGGCAGAGAATATATATAATGATGGAGATGATGGGGGTGGAGTCGTGTATAGAGATAGAATAATAGTATATGGAATACCTGTGACATGTTGCCGCTCTGGGTGCTGTAGTGTATATATATATATATATGGTGAGGAGGAGGGTGGAGTAAAAGAATACCTATGACATGTGATATATACACACACAGGTGGAGGAGTATATAGATGATATATATAGTACCTGTGACATGTTGCCGCTCTGGGTGCTGTATATATATATATATATATATGGTGAGGAGGAGGGTGGAGGAGTATATAATAGTAGTAGTATGGAGTATTATGTGTATATATAGATGATGATGGGGGTGGAGGAGGAGTATATAGATGATATATATAGTACCTGTGACATGTTGCCGCTCTGGGTGCTGTATATATATATATATATATGGTGAGGAGGAGGGTGGAGGAGTATATAATAGTAGTAGTATGGAGTATTATGTGTATATATAGATGATGATGGGGTGGAGGAGGAGTATATAGATGATATATATAGTACCTGTGACATGTTGCCGCTCTGGGTGCTGTATATATATATATATGGTGAGGAGGAGGGAGGAGGAGTATATAATAGTAGTAGTATGGAGTATTATGTGTATATATAGATGATGATGGGGGTGGAGGAGGAGTATATAGATGATATATATAGTACCTGTGACATGTTGCCGCTCTGGGTGCTGTATATATATATATATATATGGTGAGGAGGAGGGAGGAGGAGTATATAATAGTAGTAGTATGGAGTATTATGTGTATATATAGATGATGATGGGGGTGGAGGAGGAGTATATAGATGATATATATAGTACCTGTGACATGTTGCCGCTCTGGGTGCTGTATATATATATATATGGTGAGGAGGAGGGAGGAGGAGTATATAATAGTAGTAGTATGGAGTATTATGTGTATATATAGATGATGATGGGGGTGGAGGAGGAGTATATAGATGATATATATAGTACCTGTGACATGTTGCCGCTCTGGGTGTCTCTCTCGCTCTGCGCACATGGAGCTCCTCCGCACCTTCCACTCTCTGTCCTCTACTTCTCCCCGCCCCCTCATCTCATCTCTCCTCACCCAATCAGCGGCAGGCCGCCCAGAGCACGTGACTGGGCGGCCATCTTGTGTGTGGCAGAAAGGAGCGCAGTGTGTGCCACACCGATCACCTTCCCCCGGGAACTGTGACCCACACCTCAGTCGTCGTCCCCCTAGGATATCTCTGTCACCATGGAGACTGACAATGATTCCTCTATGTTAGGGTGACCAGACATCCCTGGATTGAGGACACTGTCCCCGGACCAAGTCTGTCCCCGGATTGGATTTGAACAGGGGCTGGGGAAATTTCAAAGACAGTCAGTGCAGAATTTAATAAATAAATTCTGAATTACACAACCCCCCCCCCCCCGCTACTAGCTCAGGGGGGGGTAGTTTTTCCATTATCTGTGCCCCTTTCTGATGATCATGTGCTGGTCGGAGCGGAGGGAATATTTCTTCAGTTTCGGGTGCCCGTTCCGCTCCCGTCCCGCATGTTCTTCTGTCTTGGCTCAAGTCCCGGCCAGCCGCCTGCCTGCTTATCTCCTTGTCTTCCCCGGTGGATCTTCCTCCGCTCCCCACCAAGTAGTAGCCTGGCCCCGGAGAGTGAGACTTGACAGGCTGTGAGGCGGGCGGCGGCAGCGGCGGCGGGCAGAGATTCCCTGATTGCCGCCATTACTAGTAAAAAAAAAAAAATATGTCCCCAGAATTCATTTTAAAAATCTGGTCACCTTACCCTATGGAGGAGGAGATGGCGGCACTCAGGGTTACTGTCACTACAATCACACAGTCTATAAGATTTCTACATCTCTCCATCAATGTAATTATGGGTGGCGACCCTGACTGTACTTCCTGACACTAGGGTTGCCACCTGTTCGGGATTCACCCGGACAGTTCGGGTTTGAAATCATGCGTCCAGGTTTTAGACTGTCTGAGACCCGGACACATTATTCAGACTGGACTAAGTCTCCCCCCTCCCCCCTTCTCTCTCCTGCCTCTAAGGGAGTACACTAAGGTAAATCAGGGTTCTTAGAGCACCCCTTACATCAGAGTTCCCCTTTACACCAGAGACCACAGTGCTCCCCCCTTACATCAGAGTCCTCGCCATACATCAGAGCATCCCCCCTTATGTTATAGTTCCCAGAGTTCTCCCTTACATCAGAATCTGCAGAGTCCCCCCTTACAGTGAAAGGGAACTCTACAATTTCAGATGTAAAAGGGGACCTGCGGACTCTGATGTAAAGGGGGACTCTTGTGATTAACTTGATATGATTAGAAATGTTATTTAATAGCAACATCCATGCATAGTTTATGCATACTATGAAAAGAAATTGCTGTGCGACGCTGAAGTGTTCGGGTTTGGCTTGAAGAAAAGGTGGCAACCCTACCTGACCACCTCATCACTTTAAAACTGAACACATATTAATTACACGGGTTCTGTTTCTGATTAAGGTGATAATTAAACCCACTTGGTGCCTCATCTGCATTAAATCAGCCTCAGAACCTGTCTAATCCATATGTGTTTGGGGTTTAAAGGGATGAGATGACAACCTTACCCCCCCCCCTTTCCTTACCACCCCCTGCAACATGAGACTATCAGAGGTGTGTGGGGGAGACATACTGACTGGCCGGCAGACATCACTTGTATGGACCCCATAACAGCCAATCACCTCTCAGCTCTTAGACTGACTGTACAGGGGAGATGATGAGAGGAGGCCTCTGATTGGCTGCACAAGTTACCACTCCAAGCTCCACCTACAATTCTCAACATCTGTTTAGGGTCGTTGTCCAGCTGGAAGGTGAACCTCCCCCCTCCCCCCCCCCCCCGGTCTCAAGTCTTTTGCAGACTCTAACAGGTTTTCTTCTAAGATTGTCCTGTATTTGTCTCCATCCATCTTCCCATCAACTCTGACCAGCTTCCCTGCTGAAGAAAAGCATCCTCACCACATGAAGCTGCCACCACCATGTTTCACGGTGGGGATGGTGTGTTCAGGGTGATGTGCAGTGTTAGTTTTCCCCACACATAGCGTTTGACTTTTAGGCCAAAAAGTTGAATTTTGGGTCATGTGACCAGAGCACCTTCTTCCATATGTTTGCTGTGCCCCCCACATGTTTGCTGTGTCCCCCACATGTTTGCTGTGTCCCCCACATGATTGCTGTGTCCCCCACATGTTTGCTGTGTCCCCCACATGTTTGATGTGTCCCCCACATGATTGCTGTGTCCCCCAAATGTTTGCTGTGTCCCCCACATGTTTGCTGTGTCCCCCACATGTTTGCGTGTCCCCCACATGGCTTCTCACAAACTGCAAACAGGACTTCTTATGACTTTCTTTCCCCAATGTCTTTCTTCTTGTCACTCTTCCATAAAGGGCAGATTTGTGGAGAAGCACGACTAATAGTTGTCCTGTGAAGGGATGAGCTCGGTGTTTGATCGTTCAACGAAGATCGAATGATTTGGGCCGTTCACGCCACATTCAAGTGACGCAAACGGCCCACAATGCACTACGCCATCGCAGTGCAATCCAGGCGCTGTGATTGGCCAAGCATGCACTGTGACCCCGCATGCTTGGCCAATCACAGCGCCGGCAGCGAGGAGAGACATAATTGGCCACAGGCAGGATGCCTGTGGCCAATTATAGCTCAGGGGGATTTAGTACACACCCCACACTATAAAAGGCCGCCAGCGCGGCGGCCTTGTGTAGTGTGTTCCGGCGCAGGGAGACAGAAGGATAGGCAGGGACAGTGTCAGTGATATTCTTTGCTAAGCCTCCTGCACAGTATACACCTGAAGCTAGCCCTTATTGCTGTGTTTTCCTGTTGTGTAACACAGGCAGGCATCTGCAGCACTTACAGCGGGCATAGTCTGCCTCCTGCACATTATACACCTGAAGCTAGCCCTTATTGCTCGTGGTTTTTTCTTTTGTGTTACACTAACAGGCATCTGCAGCACTTACAGCGGGCATAGTGTGCTTCCTGCAAAATATACACCTGAAGCTAGCCCTTATTGCTGTGTTTTCCTGTTGTGTAACACAGGCAGGCATCTGCAGCACTTACAGCGGGCGTAGTGTGCCTCCTGCACATTATACACCTGAAGCTAGCCCTTATTGCTCGTGGTTTTGTTCTTTTGTGTTACACTAACAGGCATCTGCAGCACTTACAGTGGGCATAGTGTGCTTCCTGCAAAATATACACCTGAAGCTAGCCCTTATTGCTGTGTTTTCCTGTTGTGTAACACAGGCAGGCATCTGCAGCACTTACAGTGGGCGTAGTGTGCCTCCTGCACAGTATACACCTGAAGCTAGCCCTTATTGCTGTGTTTTCCTGTTGTGTAACACAGGCAGGCATCTGCAGCACTTACAGCGGGCGTAGTGTGCCTCCTGCACATTATACACCTGAAGCTAGCCCTTATTGCTCGTGTTTTTTTTCCTTTTGTGTTAAACTAACAGGCATCTGCAGCACTTACAGTGGGCGTAGTGTGCTTCCTGCAAAATATACACCTGAAGCTAGCCCTTATTGCTGTGTTTTCCTGTTGTGTAACACAGGCAGGCATCTGCAGCACTTACAGCGGGCGTAGTGTGCCTCCGACACAGTATACACCTGAAGCTACCCCTTATTGCTGGTTTTCCAATCTCCCTGCAGGCCATTAGAATGTCTGGAAGGCAAACAAGGAGAGGCAGACAGTCAGGAGCCAATAAAAGAGGGCAAGCAGGCTCTGTGTCTAGAGACAACAGTGCTGGTCGTGGACGCGGTGCATTGTCATCAGCACGTGGCCATGGGACACGCTTGTCCTTCTTTTCGGCAGCTGGACGTGTTGAGCCGCATCATGCCGAAGATTTGGTAGAGTGGATGACCAAGCCCACCTCATCCTCCTCATCCTCTCTCACCCAGGCTCAGGGTACTGGCAAAGCAGCTGCCAAAGCGTCCTCTTCCCTGGTATCAATGTCATCATCAGTCACTCCTTCCCTAGACCCACCATGTCCTCCTGAGGAGTCCCCTGAACTGTTTGAGCACAGTGTTGGGTACATGCTCCAGGAGGATGCCCAGCGTTTCGAAGGATCTGATGATGATACCCAGCTAGAGGAAGGCAGTAGCGTGAGAGCAGAGAGAGGGGATGCTCAAGAAGGACACCAATCTGGCAGTCATGTTCCAGCAGCTGCAGCATACTGCCAGATTGGCTCCAGTGATGAGGAGGGAGGGGATGATGAGGTCACTGACTCCACGTGGGTGCCTAATAGGAGAGAGGAGGAGGAGGAGGATGAGGAGGAGGCACATCTCCAACGAGGCAGGATGCCCTTTGGTGGCCAGCGTAAGGGCAGTACACCGACGGAATCACACCGCAGAGCTCCGCCTGTGCAGGGCGCTGCCTCTGCCCGTCATGCAAAAAGTTCTTTGGTGTGAGCCTTTTTTGAGGCGAGTGCATCAGATCGCACAGCTGCTGTTTGCAACATATGTCTCAAGCGTATATCGCGTGGCCAAAACATCAGCCGCTTGGGTACCACATGCCTGACCAGACATATGTTGACCTGCCATGCAGCTCGTTGGCAAGCCTACCTCAAAGACCCACACCAAAGAACAAAGCGGACCTCTCCTTGCACCGCATCAGCTGGGATCTCCAACCCCACTATAACTTCAGTCCTCTCTGAAACATGCACTGAGAGGAATGAAGGTGTAGAATTAGGTGTGTCACAGCCAAGTACTTGCGCCCACTCTGCTAGCAGTACACCGACGTCCGATTCTAGCAGGCAAATTTCCCTGCCCCAGCTGCTGGACCGTCGAAAGAAGTTCACTCCCAGCCATCCACATGCCCAGCGGTTGAATGCTAGCTTGGCTAAATTGCTAGCGCTTCAACTGCTGCCTTTTCAGTTGGTAGACTCGGCCCCCTTCCGTGAGTTTGTGCAATGTGCGGTTCCTCAGTGGCAGGTTCCCAAACGCCACTTTTTCTCACGGAAGGCTATTCCGGCTCTCTACCGGCATGTGGAAGGCAATGTCTTGGCCTCGCTGGACAGGGCGGTCAGCGGTAAGGTGCATATTACCGCTGACTCATGGTCCAGCAGGCATGGACAGGGACGTTACCTTTCTTTCACGGCCCATTGGGTCACTCTTTTGGCAGCTGGGAAGGATGCAGGACAAGGTGCAGTAGTGTTGGAGGTTGTTCCACCTCCACGCCTCCAAAATGCTACTACTGGTTGTGACACACCTCTCTCCTCCACCCCCTCCTCTTCTTTTTCTTCCATGGCCTCTTCCTGTGGTTTGTCCTCGGAACCAGCGGTGCTCCGTAGGCGTTCAAGGGGCTACGCAAGTACGCAGGCAAAAAGATGCCATGCCGTGCTTGCGCTGGTGTGTTTGGGGGACAGGAGCCACACTGGGGCAGAGGTCCTGTCTGCTCTGCAGGGGCAGGCCGAGAGGTGGTTGACGCCACGCCAGCTTAAGCCAGGAATGGTGGTTTGCGACAATGGCACCAACCTCCTCTCCGCCCTCCGACAGGGACAACTGACCCATGTGCCCTGTGTGGCTCACGTCCTTAACCTGGTGGTGCAGCGGTTCTTGGGCAGGTACCCGGGCTTACAGGATGTCCTGAGGCAGGCCAGGAAAGTCTGTGTGCATTTCCGCAGATCTTATAATGCCAGTGCTCGCCTGGCTGAGCTGCAAAAGGAGTTGAACCTGCCCAAGAACCGCCTTATATGTGACATGCCCACCAGGTGGAACTCAACGTTGGCCATGCTGCAGCGGCTGCACACGCAGCAGAGGGCCATCAATGAGTACCTGTGCGACTACGGCACCAGGACAGGGTCAGGGGAGCTTGGTTTTTTTTCTCCACGCCAGTGGGGCATGATCAGGGATGCATGCACTGTCCTGGCACCATTTGAGGAGGGCACGAGGATGGTGAGCAGTGACAGTGCATGCATCAGTGACACTGTACCTCTTGTCCACCTGTTGGAGCACACGCTGCGTGGAATAATGGACAGGGCACTTGAGGCAGAACAGAGGCAGGAAGAGGAGGACTTCCTTGCCTCTCAAGGCCCCCTTTACCCTGACAGTGTTCCTTCTGTCCCACCCATCGCACAGGAAGAGGAGGAGGAGGAGGATTGTGTCAGCATGGAGGTGGATCATGGCACTCAGCATCAACAGCAGCAGTCTTTTAGGGATGATTTACAGTCCCAAGAAACCAGTGGACTTGTACGTGGCTGGGAGGAGGTGGCTGCGGATCATGTCGTCCTTAGTGACCCAGAGGACTCCGGACCGAATGCCTCAGCAAACCTACGCTGCATGGCCTCCCTGATCCTGCAAAGTCTGCGGAAGGATCCTCGTATTCTTCGGATCAAGGAGAGGGACCATTACTGGCTGGCCACTCTCCTTGATCCACGGTACAAGGGTAAGGTTGCGGACCTTATCTTGCCGTCGTAGAGGGAGCAGAGGATGAGACAACTCCGGGAGGCCTTGCAGAAAGGTCTGTGCAACGCGTTCCCAGAGACTGGGAGGTTACAAACTCCTGGTCCTGGACAACGAGTTGCTGAGGCTTCGGTCAGTCAAAGAAGGAGCGGTGGGGAAGGTGGCCGTCTGACCGATGCGTTCAGACAATTCTTTAGTCCGCAGCCCCAAAGTATGATCGGTTCCAGCAACCATCGCCAGCGTCTGATAAACATGGTGCAGGAATATCTAGGGGCAAGGTCAGACTTGGACACCTTCCCCACCGAAAATCCTCTGGCTTACTGGGTCTTGAGGATGGATCACTGGCCAGAGCTTGCACAGTATGCAATTGAGCTACTGGCCTGTCCTGCATCCAGCGTTCTTTCGGAACGCACATTCAGTGCTGCTGAAGGCTTTGTCACGGATCACAGGGTGCGCCTGTCCACCGACTCGGTTGATCGACTGACCTTCATAAAGATGAACCAGTCTTGGATCACCACCAGCTACCAGGCACCTGAAGCTGATATAACAGAATAATTTATTTTCGAATGTCACATCCCTTCAAGACTGATGCTGAAGCTGAGTGACTGTCCTGTTATGTTGACTGACTATCCTCCTCCTCTTCAATGATTCGATTGATGCTGATAGCTTGGAAGAACATTTTTGTTTCTGGGTGCCGCCACCAGTGGCTAAGGCCCAATTTTACAGCCCCTGGTAACAGGGGCATGTAATTAAAATTTTTTATGCAATGCTTTGCAGCAGGGCTCATTCCTGCGCTCCAACTAGAGTATCTGGGAGAGGTTGCAGTGTCGTGGCACCAGCACCAGTGGCTAAGGCCCAATTTTTCAGCCCCTGTTCAACAGGGGCGTGTAATTACAATTTTTGATGCAATGCTTTGCAACAGGGCTCATTGCTGTGCTCCAAGTTCAGTATCTGTGAGGGGTTGCAGTGTTGTGGCACCAGTGCCTAAGGCCCAATTTTTCTGCCCCTGTTCAACAGGGGCATGTAATTACAATTCTTGATGTAATAATTCACAGCAGGGCCCATTGCTGCACCCACCAAGAGTAACTGTCAGGGCTTACAGTGTTGTGGCACCAGCACCACCATCAAAGCCCCAATTTTTACTACCACTGTTCAACAATTATATGTAATTAAAATTCCTGATATAATAGTTGACAGCAGGGCGTTCCAGCACCAACCAAGAGTAACTGTGAGTGCTTACAGTGTTGTGCCAACACCAACAACTAAGGGGCCTATTTCTGCAGAGTATATACGGCAGGTCCCTACTTTCAAACATCCAACTTACAAACGACTCCTACTTGCAAACGCAAGAAGACAACAGGAAGTGAGAGGAAATCTACCACTAGGAAGGAAAATTCTCTCCTGTAAGAATAAATATGGGAGAAAGGTGTCTCCTCTCTACTGATGCTTTATCAGCAATCCTTGTTTCAAGAAAAACACCACATTTCAAAAACAGTTGTCATTGGGACGGAAAGTGAGGTGAAATGTTCTGAACAGGGGCACAGACAGCAAAACAAATGTTACAGGGGTGATAACCCTTACCTATGTTTTCCAAAAAGTTTAAAAATAGATTTTTGGTCTGGAGCTACACTTCAACAATGTACCTGTTCAAAATTACAAACAGATTCTACATAAGAACAAACCTACAGTCCCTGTCTTGTATGCACCGCCTGTATACGGCTGTTCAGAGTATATAGGGCCTTTTTTATTTTATGTGCGGGGTTCCCCTTAATATCCATACAAGACCCAAAGGGGCTGGTAATGGGCTGGGGTAGGGGGGGGGGGGGTCATGGGGTAGCTATGCCATTTTTCTTAAAGATTTTCATCCATATTACCGGGACCAGACATTACATTAAAGCCGCAAGCAGTTTTAAATGGCTTTTTTTCCCTTTAGAAGTGTCATTTTGTGCAGGGACAGTTCTAAACACGGGAAACACGTGGCACTTCACAGGCATACTTTAGACACCCCCCAGGTACGATATTTAAAGGAATATTTGACTTTTTTTTTTCACTTTATGCATCATTAAAATGACTGCTCCCGAAAAACGACCGTTTTTAAAACTTCTTTTTGCATTGATACATGTCCCCTGGTGCAGAACCCGGGTTCCCAAACCCTTTTTAGGACAATAACATGCATAATAGTTGTTATAATTAGCACTTTAGAATTCGAACGTTCGCATCCATTGTATTTAATAGGGTTCTAATGTTCGTACGAACTTTCGGTCCGTTCGCGGGTTCTGGTGCGAACCGAACCCGGGGCTGTTCGGCTCATCACTAGTCCTGAGGACAGATTCTCCCCCCTGAGCTGTGGATCTCTGCAGCTCCTCCAGAGTTACCATGAGCCTCTTGGCTGCTTCTCTGATGAATGCTCTCCTTGCCCGGCTCGGTCAGTTTAGGTGGACGGCCATGTCTTGGTAGGTTTGCAGTTGTGCCATACTCTTTCCATTTTCCGGTGATGGATTGAACAGAGCTCCGTGAGATCTTCAAAGCTTGGGAGATTTTATTATAACCCAACCCTGCTTTATACTTCTCCACAACTTTATCCCTGACCTGTCTGGTGTGTTCCTTGGCCTTCATGATGCTGTTTGTTCACTAAGGTTCTCCAACAAACCTCTGAGGGCTTCACAGAACAGCTGTATTTATACTGAAATTAAATCACACACAGGTGGACTCTATTTACTAATTAGGTGACTTCTGAAGGCAATTGGTTCCTCTAGATTTTAGTTATCAGAGTAAAGGGGGCTGAATACAAATGTCCCTCCCCCCCCACACTTTTCACATATTTATTTGTATCATTTATCATGTTCCTTCCACTTCACAATTATGTGACACTTTGTGTTGGTCCATCACATAAAATCCCAATATAATACATTTACGTTTTTGGTTGTAACAAAATGTGGGGAATTTCAAGGGGTACGAATACTTTTTCCAGGCACTGTATATAATTACAGATTAATGACACATTGTAGCGATGTTCCATTTCTAGAACTTCCTTATTGGCTGAAATAAAGGTGATATCGATGTTTTATCCGGCCACACCCATCTTATCTGTCACAAAGTGCGATTTCATCAGCGCTGTCACCGTGTCACCCCCCCCCCCCCTGGACTTTACCCCCCCCCCACCAATCAGTGTGCTGAGTTATCTGCAGATATAAATTGGACTCTGATCTACTACACACCAGAAAATAACCCATCACCCGATTCCACCGTGACCCCGTCACCCGAATCCCCCGTGACCCCGTCACCCGATTCCACCGTGACCCCGTCACCCGATTCCACCGCGACCCCGTCTCCGTGACACACTCCATGCAGACATGGCTGGACTGGGGGGAGGGGAGTTGGGATCGGATATATTCCACTATAGAGATCGGGGGTCAGGTGTCCCCTCCGATACCCAGAGCCCCCCCATGGCAGGTCATGTGACCTGTACAGCAAACACCCCATTATAGGCCCCCGGGACATGGGGGCCGCAGCCTCGGGTCACGTGACCTTCTTACACCTAATACAGAGAATCACTTCTCACCCCATCCATGTCCCCGGGGTCCCTCCCCATCCCCCATCTACACCTTATAAAGCTGAGCTCCAGGTAACTGATAATTATATATATGGGGGGGGGTGACAAATCTTCTGTATGTCCGTTCATGCAGTCCTGAGGCCCCATTCACACCTATGTTACGCCGCATCCAATTCACATGACATTATAAAATACATTGATTGTAATGAGGCCGGGTCACATGTGTGCAATGCATTCGCACTGCGCATTTCCCAAAACACGTGTGCGTCTTCTAGGCATTGCGGTGCGAATTGTCTGCCCATTATGTTCTATGGGAGCGCATCCGATTCGCAGATGTGTTGCACTCTGGACACGGAACGTATGAATCATGAAGGGGGAACTCCGCGTCAAATTCTAAATAAAAAACCGGCATGGGTTCCCCTCCAGGAGCACCAGGCCCTTAGGTCAGGTATGAATTTCAAGGGGAACCCCTACGCCGAAAAAACAGCGTGGGGGGTCCCCCCAAAATCCATACCAGACCCTTATCTGAGCCGGTCAGGAAAGGGGGTGGGAACGAACGAGCACAGTCCCCTCCCCCTGTGTCCTCTGACCAATCACAGCGCAGGATGGAGGAGGTTCTGTGTCTTGCTGGGTGGGGGATCCTCCTGGGAGGTCTCTGACCAATCATATTCCAGCAGACTGTCCCTCCCCCGCTGAAGTGAAGAGTCACAGAGTCTGCAGTCTGGGCACCTCCCCCCCCCCGGGACACTTCATGAGCCTGCGCTGTGAGACTTCCACCAATCACCATCCTACATGGAGGATGCCCCCCTCCCCCCAGGTGTGTTCCAGGATGGAGTGGTGGGCGGAGTCCCCTGTACTTCTCCAGGCTCTTGATTGGTCGGCTCTGCAGCTTAAAGCCCAACTCCGCCCCAAACTTTTTATAGATTTGGATGAAGCCGGAGAGATTATTAGAGCCTCTGTCAGGTTTTTATCCCCATCTTTGTCTCCTTTTGGGGAGATTTTCCCTCATTTCCTCCTTTGGGGTGACAACTCCTCCCCTTTCCTTACAGTTGTCACCGGGACAGGAAGTGAGGGAAAATCTCCCTGCGGTGTGGGTGACACAGGCATGCTCCTCCCCCCCCCGGGGTTCCCCCAATCGATGGATGGTGATTGGTGGGACCGCCCAGTGCACAGGACATCACAGGTGTCACCCCCTGGGGTCACCCCTCCCCTCCCCCACCCTCACAGTATAAAGTGTAATGTGGAGTCATTGTGTGTCACAAGATCCGTGTCAGAGGGGAGGAAGTGGTGATGGGGACACAGCGGGCGGGGGAGGGGGGATGAAATGCGGTCTGTGATTTCACAATAGTGTCTGTACAGAGACTGGCGCCCTTCCATGTGTGCCGCTATATCCCCCCTCCCCCCTTGTCTACATCCCCTTCCCTCATCTATATCCCCTCCATCTACATCCCCTCCCCCCCATCTACATCCCACCCCCATCTACATCCCCTCCCCCCCATCTACATCCCCTCCCCCCATCTATATCCTCCATCTATATCCCCTCCCCCCATCTACATGATTATCACATTATTATACAAATTCTTTCCATTCTCATCACAGACCTTCATTTACACCCAATGATGTCATCACCGGGTCTCTGTGCTTCTCTATAAAATGCAGGCAGATCATGGCTGGTGGGAGGGGCCGGCAGGGGGCTGTACATATCTTCCTGAGAACATCCCAGCCCCCGGTCTCAGTCCTGATGCAAGCAGTAGGAGGAGCCGGTACACCTGTGCAATACTGAAGGGGAGGAGCCGGTACACCTGTGCAAGACTGAAGGGGAGGAGTTGGTACACCTGTGCGAGACTGAGGGGGAGGAGCCGGTACACCTGTGCAAGACTGAAGGGGAGGAGCCGGTACACCTGTGCAAGACTGAAGGGGAGGAGCCGGTACACCTGTGCAATGCTGAAGGGGAGGAGCCGGTACACCTGTGCAAGACTGAAGGGGAGGAGCCGGTACACCTGTGCAAGACTGAAGGGGAGGAGTTGGTACACCTGTGCGAGACTGAGGGGGAGGAGCCGGTACACCTGTGCAATACTGAAGGGGAGGAGCCGGTACACCTGTGCAATGCTGAAGGGGAGGAGCCGGTACACCTGTGCAAGACTGAAGGGGAGGAGTTGGTACACCTGTGCAAGACTGAGGGGGAGGAGCCGGTACACCTGTGTAAGACTGAGGGGGAGGAGCCGGTACACCTGTGCAAGACTGAGGGGGAGGAGCCGGTACACCTGTGCAAGACTGAGGGGGAGGAGCCGGTACACCTGTGCAAGACTGAGGGGGAGGAGCCACTACACCTGTGCAAGACTGAGGGGGGAGGAACCGGTACACCTGTGCAATACTGAAGGGGAGGAGCCGCTACACCTGTGCAAGACTGAGGGGGAGGAGCCGGTACACCTGTGTAATACTGAAGGGGAGGAGCCGCTACACGGTACACCTGTGCAATATTGAAGGGGAGGAGCTGGTACACCTGTGCAAGACTGAGGGGGAGGAGCCGGTACACCTGTGTAATACTGAAGGGGAGGAGCCGCTACACGGTACACCTGTGCAATATTGAAGGGGAGGAGCCAGTACACCTGTGCAAGACTGAGGGGGAGGAGCCGGTACACCTGTGTAAGACTGAGGGGGAGGAGCCGGTACACCTGTGCAAGACTGAGGGGGAGGAGCCGGTACACCTGTGCAAGACTGAGGGGGAGGAGCAGGTACACCTGTGCAAGACTGAGGGGGAGGAGCCGGTACACCTGTGCAAGACTGAGGGGGAGGAGCCGCTACACCTGTGCAAGACTGAGGGGGGAGGAGCCGGTACACCTGTGCAATACTGAAGGGGAGGAGCCGGTACATCTGTGCAAGACTGAGGGGAGGAGCCGGTACACCTGTGTAAGACTGAGGGGGAGGAGCCGGTACACCTGTGCAAGACTGAAGGGGAGGAAATAAACATAAATTACAGAAAAATGTACAAAACAAATCCACAGAATAATAAAGTGTAACTAACAGTTATGGGTGGAGCTCAGACATTCCCATCCTCCACCTCTTATTACACTAGGTGACCCCTATGTAAGGATTTTTCCTTCTATCTGGCTTCACAATGGCCGCCTGTGTGGAGACACCCCGGACTCCTTCTCTGCTGGCCCGGGGAACAATCATTACAGACAACCAGCGGCTGTCACAGCAACAATGGCGGCGCCCGATTCTGGGGACAATTTCTTTAGCCTCGCGCCCAACACAGGGAAACAAGCGGTTACCATAATAACTGACCCCGCCCTTATAGTGATTAACATCGCCGGAAGATTGTCCCTTCCCGGAAGTCGTACGGCAGCGTCACGTGAGTGATGTATATACTGTGTGTGTGGGATGTATATACTGTGTGTGTGGGATGTATATACTGTGTGTGTGTGATGTATATACTGTGTGTGTGGGATGTATATACTGTGTGTGTGTGTGATGTATATACTGTGTGTGTGTGGGATGTATATACTGTGTGTGTGTGGGATGTATATACTGTGTGTGTGGGATGTACATACTGTGTGTGTGATGTATATACTGTGTGTGTGGGATGTATATACTGTGTGTGTGTGGGATGTATATACTGTGTGTGGGATGTATATACTGTGTGTGTGGGATGTATATACTGTGTGTGGGATGTATATACTGTGTGTGGGATGTATATACTGTGTGTGTGTGGGATGTATATACTGTGTGTGGGATGTATATACTGTGTGTGTGTGGGATGTATATACTGTGTGTGTGGGATGTATATACTGTGTGTGGGATGTATATACTGTGTGTGTGTGATGTATATACTGTGTGTGGGGGATGTATATACTGTGTGTGTGGGATGTATATACTGTGTGTGTGTGGGATGTATATACTGTGTGTGGGGGATGTATATACTGTGTGTGTGGGATGTATATACTGTGTGTGATGTATATACTGTGTGTGTGTGGGATGTATATACTGTGTGTGTGGGATGTATATACTGTGTGTGGGATGTACATACTGTGTGTGTGGGATGTATATACTGTGTGTGGGATGTATATACTGTGTGTGGGATGTATATACTGTGTGTGTGGGATGTATATACTGTGTGTGTGGGATGTATATACTGTGTGTGTGTGTGTGTGTGTGTGTGGGATGTACATACTGTGTGTGGGATGTACATACTGTGTGTGGGATGTACATACTGTGTGTGGGATGTACATACTGTGTGTGTGTGGGATGTACATACTGTGTGTGTGTGGGATGTACATACTGTGTGTGTGTGGGATGTACATACTGTGTGTGTGGGATGTACATACTGTGTGTGTGGGATGTACATACTGTGTGTGTGGGATGTACATACTGTGTGTGTGGGATGTACATACTGTGTGTGTGGGATGTACATACTGTGTGTGTGTGATGTATATACTGTGTGTGTGTGTGTGGGATGTATATACTGTGTGTGTGTGTGGGATGTATATACTGTGTGTGTGTGTGGGATGTATATACTGTGTGTGTGTGTGGGATGTATATACTGTGTGTGTGTGTGGGATGTACATACTGTGTGTGTGTGTGGGATGTATATACTGTGTGTGTGGGATGTATATACTGTGTGTGTGTGTGGGATGTATATACTGTGTGTGTGTGGGATGTATATACTGTGTGTGTGTGTGGGATGTACATACTGTGTGTGTGTGTGGGATGTATATACTGTGTGTGTGGGATGTATATACTGTGTGTGTGGGATGTATATACTGTGTGTGTGTGATGTATATACTGTGTGTGTGTGTGATGTATATACTGTGTGTGTGGGATGTATATACTGTGTGTGTGGGATGTATATACTGTGTGTGTGGGATGTATATACTGTGTGTGATGTATATACTGTGTGTGTGGGATGTATATACTGTGTGTGTGGGATGTATATACTGTGTGTGTGTGGGATGTATATACTGTGTGTGTGTGGGATGTATATACTGTGTGTGTGTGTGATGTATATACTGTGTGTGTGTGGGATGTATATACTGTGTGTGTGTGGGATGTATATACTGTGTGTGTGTGTGGGATGTATATACTGTGTGTGTGGGATGTATATACTGTGTGTGTGGGATGTATATACTGTGTGTGTGGGATGTATATACTGTGTGTGTGTGGGATGTATATACTGTGTGTGTGGGATGTATATACTGTGTGTGTGGGATGTATATACTGTGTGTGTGGGATGTATATACTGTGTGTGTGGGATGTATATACTGTGTGTGTGGGATGTATATACTGTGTGTGGGATGTATATACTGTGTGTGGGATGTATATACTGTGTGTGTGTGGGATGTATATACTGTGTGTGTGGGATGTATATACTGTGTGTGTGGGATGTATATACTGTGTGTGTGGGATGTATATACTGTGTGTGTGGGATGTATATACTGTGTGTGTGGGATGTATATACTGTGTGTGTGGGATGTATATACTGTGTGTGTGGGATGTATATACTGTGTGTGGGATGTATATACTGTGTGTGTGTGTGTGGGATGTATATACTGTGTGTGTGTGTGTGTGGGATGTATATACTGTGTGTGTGTGTGATGTATATACTGTGTGTGGGATGTATATACTGTGTGTGTGGGATGTATATACTGTGTGTGTGGGATGTATATACTGTGTGTGTGGGATGTATATACTGTGTGTGTGTGTGGGATGTATATACTGTGTGTGTGTGGGATGTATATACTGTGTGTGTGTGGGATGTATATACTGTGTGTGTGGGATGTATATACTGTGTGTGTGTGGGATGTATATACTGTGTGTGTGTGGGATGTATATACTGTGTGTGTGTGGGATGTATATACTGTGTGTGTGGGATGTATATACTGTGTGTGTGGGATGTATATACTGTGTGTGTGTGATGTATATACTGTGTGTGTGTGATGTATATACTGTGTGTGTGTGATGTATATACTGTGTGTGTGTGATGTATATACTGTGTGTGTGTGATGTATATACTGTGTGTGTGGGATGTGTATATACTGTGTGTGTGGGATGTGTATATACTGTGTGTGTGGGATGTACATACTGTGTGTGTGGGATGTACATACTGTGTGTGTGGGATGTACATACTGTGTGTGTGGGATGTACATACTGTGTGTGTGTGATGTATATACTGTGTGTGTGGGATGTACATACTGTGTGTGTGGGATGTACATACTGTGTGTGTGGGATGTACATACTGTGTGTGTGTGATGTATATACTGTGTGTGTGTGTGTGGGATGTATATACTGTGTGTGTGTGGGATGTATATACTGTGTGTGTGTGTGGGATGTATATACTGTGTGTGTGGGATGTATATACTGTGTGTGTGGGATGTATATACTGTGTGTGTGGGATGTATATACTGTGTGTGTGTGGGATGTATATACTGTGTGTGTGTGTGTGGGATGTACATACTGTGTGTGTGTGTGGGATGTATATACTGTGTGTGTGTGTGATGTATATACTGTGTGTGTGTGATGTATATACTGTGTGTGTGTGTGATGTATATACTGTGTGTGTGGGATGTATATACTGTGTGTGTGGGATGTATATACTGTGTGTGTGGGATGTATATACTGTGTGTGTGGGATGTATATACTGTGTGTGTGGGATGTATATACTGTGTGTGTGTGGGATGTATATACTGTGTGTGTGTGGGATGTATATACTGTGTGTGTGTGTGATGTATATACTGTGTGTGTGTGTGATGTATATACTGTGTGTGTGTGGGATGTATATACTGTGTGTGTGTGGGATGTATATACTGTGTGTGTGTGGGATGTATATACTGTGTGTGTGTGGGATGTATATACTGTGTGTGTGGGATGTATATACTGTGTGTGTGGGATGTATATACTGTGTGTGTGTGGGATGTATATACTGTGTGTGTGGGATGTATATACTGTGTGTGTGGGATGTATATACTGTGTGTGGGATGTATATACTGTGTGTGGGATGTATATACTGTGTGTGGGATGTATATACTGTGTGTGGGATGTATATACTGTGTGTGTGTGGGATGTATATACTGTGTGTGTGGGATGTATATACTGTGTGTGTGGGATGTATATACTGTGTGTGTGTGGGATGTATATACTGTGTGTGTGTGGGATGTATATACTGTGTGTGTGGGATGTATATACTGTGTGTGTGGGATGTATATACTGTGTGTGTGTGGGATGTATATACTGTGTGTGTGTGGGATGTATATACTGTGTGTGTGTGGGATGTATATACTGTGTGTGTGTGGGATGTATATACTGTGTGTGTGTGGGATGTATATACTGTGTGTGTGTGGGATGTATATACTGTGTGTGTGGGATGTATATACTGTGTGTGTGGGATGTATATACTGTGTGTGTGGGATGTATATACTGTGTGTGTGGGATGTATATACTGTGTGTGTGGGATGTATATACTGTGTGTGTGGGATGTATATACTGTGTGTGTGGGATGTATATACTGTGTGTGTGGGATGTACATACTGTGTGTGTGTGTGTGGGATGTACATACTGTGTGTGTGTGTGTGGGATGTATATACTGTGTGTGTGGGATGTACATACTGTGTGTGTGTGTGTGTGTGGGATGTATATACTGTGTGTGTGGGATGTATATACTGTGTGTGGGATGTATATACTGTGTGTGGGATGTATATACTGTGTGTGGGATGTATATACTGTGTGTGTGGGATGTATATACTGTGTGTGTGGGATGTACATACTGTGTGTGTGTGTGTGGGATGTATATACTGTGTGTGTGGGATGTATATACTGTGTGTGTGGGATGTATATACTGTGTGTGTGTGATGTATATACTGTGTGTGTGTGTGTGGGATGTACATACTGTGTGTGTGTGTGTGGGATGTACATACTGTGTGTGTGTGTGTGTGGGATGTATATACTGTGTGTGTGGGATGTATATACTGTGTGTGTGGGATGTATATACTGTGTGTGTGTGGGATGTATATACTGTGTGTGTGTGTGGGATGTATATACTGTGTGTGTGTGTGTGGGATGTATATACTGTGTGTGTGTGTGTGGGATGTATATACTGTGTGTGTGTGGGATGTATATACTGTGTGTGTGGGATGTATATACTGTGTGTGTGGGATGTACATACTGTGTGTGTGTGTGTGTGGGATGTATATACTGTGTGTGGGATGTATATACTGTGTGTGTGGGATGTATATACTGTGTGTGGGATGTATATACTGTGTGTGTGGGATGTATATACTGTGTGTGTGGGATGTATATACTGTGTGTGTGGGATGTATATACTGTGTGTGTGGGATGTATATACTGTGTGTGTGTGGGATGTATATACTGTGTGTGTGGGATGTATATACTGTGTGTGTGTGGGATGTATATACTGTGTGTGTGTGGGATGTATATACTGTGTGTGTGTGGGATGTATATACTGTGTGTGTGTGGGATGTATATACTGTGTGTGGGATGTATATACTGTGTGTGTGGGATGTATATACTGTGTGTGGGGGATGTATATACTGTGTGTGTGTGGGATGTACATACTGTGTGTGTGTGTGTGGGATGTATATACTGTGTGTGTGGGATGTACATACTGTGTGTGTGTGTGTGGGATGTATATACTGTGTGTGTGTGTGTGGGATGTATATACTGTGTGTGTGGGATGTATATACTGTGTGTGTGGGATGTATATACTGTGTGTGTGGGATGTACATACTGTGTGTGTGTGTGTGGGATGTATATACTGTGTGTGTGGGATGTATATACTGTGTGTGTGGGATGTATATACTGTGTGTGTGTGATGTATATACTGTGTGTGTGTGTGTGTGGGATGTATATACTGTGTGTGTGTGTGTGTGGGATGTACATACTGTGTGTGTGTGTGTGTGTGTGGGATGTACATACTGTGTGTGTGTGTGTGTGTGTGGGATGTATATACTGTGTGTGTGGGATGTATATACTGTGTGTGTGGGATGTATATACTGTGTGTGTGTGGGATGTATATACTGTGTGTGTGTGGGATGTATATACTGTGTGTGTGTGGGATGTATATACTGTGTGTGGGATGTATATACTGTGTGTGTGGGATGTATATACTGTGTGTGTGGGATGTATATACTGTGTGTGTGGGATGTATATACTGTGTGTGTGGGATGTATATACTGTGTGTGTGGGATGTATATACTGTGTGTGTGGGATGTACATACTGTGTGTGTGTGTGTGTGTGTGGGATGTATATACTGTGTGTGGGATGTATATACTGTGTGTGTGGGATGTATATACTGTGTGTGTGGGATGTATATACTGTGTGTGGGATGTATATACTGTGTGTGTGTGTGGGATGTATATACTGTGTGTGTGGGATGTATATACTGTGTGTGGGGGATGTATATACTGTGTGTGTGTGGGATGTATATACTGTGTGTGTGTGGGATGTATATACTGTGTGTGTGTGGGATGTATATACTGTGTGTGTGTGGGATGTATATACTGTGTGTGTGGGATGTATATACTGTGTGTGTGGGATGTATATACTGTGTGTGTGGGATGTATATACTGTGTGTGTGGGATGTATATACTGTGTGTGTGGGATGTATATACTGTGTGTGTGGGATGTATATACTGTGTGTGTGGGATGTATATACTGTGTGTGTGTGTGATGTATATACTGTGTGTGTGGGATGTATATACTGTGTGTGTGTGTGGGATGTATATACTGTGTGTGTGGGATGTATATACTGTGTGTGTGGGATGTATATACTGTGTGTGTGGGATGTATATACTGTGTGTGTGTGGGATGTATATACTGTGTGTGTGTGTGGGATGTATATACTGTGTGTGGGATGTATATACTGTGTGTGTGTGATGTATATACTGTGTGTGTGGGATGTATATACTGTGTGTGTGGGATGTATATACTGTGTGTGGGATGTATATACTGTGTGTGTGTGATGTATATACTGTGTGTGGGGATGTATATACTGTGTGTGTGTGGGATGTATATACTGTGTGTGTGTGGGATGTATATACTGTGTGTGTGTGATGTATATACTGTGTGTGGGATGTATATACTGTGTGTGGGATGTATATACTGTGTGTGTGTGGGATGTATATACTGTGTGTGTGTGGGATGTATATACTGTGTGTGTGGGATGTATATACTGTGTGTGTGGGATGTATATACTGTGTGTGTGTGTGTGGGATGTATATACTGTGTGTGTGATGTATATACTGTGTGTGTGATGTATATACTGTGTGTGGGATGTATATACTGTGTGTGTGGGATGTATATACTGTGTGTGTGTGTGTGGGATGTATATACTGTGTGTGTGATGTATATACTGTGTGTGGGATGTATATACTGTGTGTGGGATGTATATACTGTGTGTGTGTGGGATGTACATACTGTGTGTGTGTGTGTATATATATATAATCACAATCTCTGTATACAGGATGTACTGTGTGTACGTTGGAGGGAGGGGGGACATTGCTCTACTGAGCCAGCAGAGTTCAGGAGCCATTCAGTCATGTGATATGACATCATCAGAACTGTATCCATGGTAACGCTGCGTATAATAATCTCTATCTTTTATATTTAGGATCTCTGGACTTCCCCCCAATATCAGGAGACTGAACCCTTCGCTGTCCCCCCGCTGTGTAATCCGAGACTCCGGACAGGTAATCCGTCATCCCGTCTTATATCACCTCCATCATCTCTGTGTTTTTTTATTATATATGGTGTGTGTGTGTGTGTGTGTGTGTGTGTGTGTATATATATATATATAAATGTGGGATGTTCTTCTTTTCTTATTATTTGTCTGACAAACAAATCTCACCGGCTTTATACATCTGTAGATTTCCGAGTAATGACCCCCCCCCCCCCCCCCCAAGTCTTCCCTGGTCCTGTCCGGTGTGCCCCCACCCCCTCCCCCCAGTCTTCCCTGGTCCTGTCCAGTGTGCCCCCACCCCCAGTCTTCCCTGGTCCTGTCCAGTGTGCCCCCACCCCCCCCAGTCTTCCCTGGTCCTGTCCAGTGCCCCCTCCCTCACAGTCTTCCCTGGTTCTGTCCAGTGTGCCCCCACCCCCCCAGTCTTCCCTGGTCCTGTCCAGTGCCCCCCCCCAGTCTTCCCTGGTCCTGTCCAGTGTGCCAAAAAACCCCTCCCCCCCAGTCTTCCCTGGTCCTGTCCAGTGCCCCCCCCAGTCTTCCCTGGTTCTGTCCTGTCCAGTGCCCCCCCCCCAGTCTTCCCTGGTTCTGTCCAGTGTGCCCCCACCCCCTCCCCCCCAGTCTTCCCTGGTTCTGTCCAGTGTGCCCCCTCCCCCCAGTCTTCCCTGGTCCTGTCCAGTGTGCCCCCACCCCCTCTTCCAGTCTTCCCTGATCTTGTCCAGCGTGCCCCCTCCCCCCCAGTCTTCCCTTGTCCTGCCCAGTGCCCCCCCACCCCCTCCCTCCCAGTCTTCCCTGATCTTGTCCAGCGTGCCCCCACCCCCTCCCTCCCAGTCTTCCCTGGTTCTGTCCAGTGTGCCCACCCCCCCCCCCCCCAGTCTTCCCTGGTTCTGTCCAGTGTGCCCACCCCCCCCAGTCTTCCCTGGTCCTGTCCAGTGTGCCCCCACCCCCTCCCCCCCAGTCTTCCCTGGTCCTGTCCAGTGTGCCCCCACCCCCTCTCTTCCAGTCTTCCCTGATCTTGTCCAGCGTGCCCCCACCCCCTCCCTCCCAGTCTTCCCTGGTTCTGTCCAGTGTGCCCCCCCCCCAGTCTTCCCTGGTTCTGTCCAGTGTGCACCCCCAGTCTTCCCTGGTCCTGTCCAGTGTGCCCCCACCCCCTCCCCCCCAGTCTTCCCTGGTTCTGTCCAGTGTGCCCCCACCCCCCTCTCTTCCAGTCTTCCCTGATCTTGTCCAGCCCCCCCCCCCCAGTCTTCCCTGGTCCTGCCCAGTGCCCCCCCCCAGTCTTCCCTGATCTTGTCCAGTGTGCCCCCACCCCCTCCCTCCCAGTCTTCCCCCACCCCCTCCCTCCCAGTCTTCCCCCTGATCTTGTCCAGCGTGCCCCCACCCCCTCCCTCCCAGTCTTCCCCCTGATCTTGTCCAGCGTGCTCCCTCCCAGTCTTCCCTGATCCTGTCCAGTGTGCCCCCACCCCCTCCCTCCCAGTCTTCCCTGGTCCTGTCCAGTGCCCCCCCCCCCCCAGTCTTCCCTGGTCCTGTCCAGTGTGCCCCCACCCCCTCCCCCCCAGTCTTCCCTGGTCCTGTCCAGTGTGCCCCCCCGTCTTCCCTGGTCCTGTCCAGTGTGCCCCCCCCGTCTTCCCTGGTCCTGTCCAGTGTGCCCCCCCGTCTTCCCTGGTCCTGTCCAGTGTGCCCCCCCGTCTTCCCTGGTCCTGTCCAGTGTGCCCCCCGTCTTCCTGGTCCTGTCCAGTGTGCCCCCACCCCCTCCCTCCCAGTCTTCCCTGGTCCTGTCCAGTGCACCCCCCCCAGTCTTCCCTGGTTCTGTCCAGTGTGCCCCCACCCCTCCCTCGCAGTCTTCCCTGGTTCTGTCCAGTGTGCCCCCACCCCCTCCCCCCCCCAGTCTTCCCTGGTTCTGTCCAGTGTGCCCCCACCCCCTCCCTCCCAGTCTTCCCTGGTCCTGTCCAGTGCCCCCCCTCCCCAGTCTTCCCTGGTTCTGACCAGTGTGCCCCCACCCCTCCCCAGTCTTCCCTGGTCCTGTCCAGTGTGCCCCCACCCCCCCCCCCAGTCTTCCCTGGTCCTGTCCAGTGTGCCTCCATCCCAGTCTTCCCTGGTCCTGTCCAGTGTGCCCCCACCTCCTCCCTCCCAGTCTTCCCTGGTCCTGTCCAGTGTGCCCTCACCCCCCCCAGTCTTCCCTGGTCCTGTCCAGTGTGCCCTCACCCCCCCCCAGTCTTCCCTGGTCCTGTCCAGTGTGCCCTCACCCCCCCTCCCAGTCTTCCCTGGTCCTGTCCAGTGCCCCCCCCTCCCAGTCTTCCCTGGTTCTGTCCAGTGTGCCCCCACCCCCCCCCAGTCTTCCCTGGTTCTGTCCAGTGTGCCCCCACCCCCCCCCCCAGTCTTCCCTGGTTCTGTCCAGTGTGCCCCCACTCCCTCCCTCCCAGTCTTCCCTGGTCCTGTCCAGTGCCCCCCCAGTCTTCCCTGGTCCTGTCCAGTGCCCCCCCCAGTCTTCCCTGGTCCTGTCCAGTGCCCCCCCCCCAGTGTGCCCCCACCCCTCCCTCGCAGTCTTCCCTGGTCCTGTCCAGTGCCCCCCCCCCCCCCCCAGTCTTCCCTGGTTCTGTCCAGTGTGCCCCCACCCCCTCCCTCCCAGTCTTTCCTGGTCCTGTCCAGTGTGCCCCCCCAGTCTTCCCTGGTTCTGACCAGTGTGCCCCCACCCCCTCCCTCCCAGTCTTCCCTGGTCCTGTCCAGTGCCCCCCCCCCCCCCAGTCTTCCCTGGTCCTGTCCAGTGTGCCCCACCTCCTCCCTCCCAGTCTTCCCTGGTCCTGTCCAGTGTGCCCTCACCCCCCCCCCCTCCCAGTCTTCCCTGGTCCTGTCCAGTGCCCCCCCCTCCCAGTCTTCCCTGGTTCTGTCCAGTGTGCCCCCACCCCCCCCAGTCTTCCCTGGTCCTGTCCAGTGCCCCCTCCCTCACAGTCTTCCCTGGTTCTGTCCAGTGTGCCCCCACCCCTCCCTCACAGTCTTCCCTGGTTCTGTCCAGTGTGCCCCCACCCCTCCCTCGCAGTCTTCCCTGGTCCTGTCCAGTGCCCCCCCCCCAGTCTTCCCTGGTCCTGTCCAGTGCCCCCCCCCCCAGTCTTCCCTGGTTCTGTCCAGTGCCCCCCCCCCAGTCTTCCCTGATCTTGTCCAGTGTGCCCCCACTCCCTCCCTCCCAGTCTTCCCTGGTCCTGTCCAGCGTGCCCCCGCCCCCCCCCCCCCAGTCTTCCCTGGTCCTGTCCAGTGTGCCTCCATCCCAGTCTTCCCTGGTCCTGTCCAGTGCACCCCCCCTCCCAGTCTTCCCTGGTCCTGTCCAGTGCACCCCCCCCCTCCCAGTCTTCCCTGGTTCTGTCCAGTGTGCCCCCACCCCCCCCCAGTCTTCCCTGGTCCTGTCCAGTGTGCCCCCCCCCCCAGTCTTCCCTGGTCCTGTCCAGTGTGCCCCCTCCCCCCCAGTCTTCCCTGGTCCTGTCCAGTGTGCCCCCACCCCCTCCCTCCCAGTCTTCCCTGGTCCTGTCCAGTGTGCCCCCACCCCTTCCCTCCCAGTCTTCCCTGATCTTGTCCAGCGTGCCCCCCCAGTCTTCCCTGGTCCTGCCCAGTGCCCCCCCCCAGTCTTCCCTGATCTTGTCCAGCGTGCCCCCCCCCCCCAGTCTTCCCTGGTCCTGTCCAGCGTGCCCCCCCCCCAGTCTTCCCTGATCTTGTCCAGTGTGCCCCCCTGCAGAGCCATTACTACCAGTCCTAAAAGTGAGACTTCACTCTCCCCATCAACATTGACTATTTATAATCCTCATCCTGAGAGAATTCCTACAGAGATGGCAAAAGAGATTCCATTGGTTGAAACTTTTTTTATTTTACATTTCTTCAGTTACTTCCTGATTTTTGGCCTAGGCATATGATGTCATACATCCCAGGAGTCTTCATGGGAGGAGCATCCCAGGAGTCTTCATGGGAGGAGAGGAGGGGCTTTATCAGCTAAGCCACACCCTCTCCTGCTTGTATGCCTAAACTAAGGGCAGATGGATTCCAGGAAGTGCTACATGAATCACCTGCTTTTACTCAAAATTTGCCCGCAGCTAGAAATGCTAGGGGGGTTTTTCAAAGCAATTTCCATTTTGGATGGATGGAGACATGGATGGATGGAGACATGGTTCGAGGGATGGGTGGAGAGATGGAGACATGGAGACATGGATGGATGGATGGAGACATGGATAGAGGGATGGATGGATGGAGACATGGGTAGAGGGAGGGATGGATGGAGACATGGATGGAGAGATGGAGGGAGGGATGGAGGCATGGATGGAGACATGGTTCGAGGGATGGGTGGAGAGATGGAGACATGGAGGGATGGGTGGAGGGACGGATGGATGGATGGAGAGACGGATGGAGGGATGGATGGAGGGAGGGAGGGATGGATGGAGGGATGGAGACATGGATGGAGGGATGGAGACATGGATGGAGGGATGGAGACATGGATAGCGGGAGGGATGGAGGGATGGAGGGATGGAGACATGGATAGCGGGAGGGATGGAGGGATGGAGGGATGGAGACATGGATAGCGGGAGGGATGGAGGGATGGATGGATGGAGACATGGATAGCGGGAGGGATGGAGGGATGGATGGATGGAGACATGGATAGCGGGAGGGATGGAGGGATGGATGGAGGGATGGAGACATGGATGGAGGGATGGAGACATGGATGGAGGGATGGAGACATGGATAGCGGGAGGGATGGAGGGATGGAGACATGGATAGCGGGAGGGATGGAGGGATGGATGGATGGAGACATGGATAGCGGGAGGGATGGAGGGATGGATGGATGGAGACATGGATAGCGGGAGGGATGGAGGGATGGATGGAGACATGGATAGCGGGAGGGATGGAGGGATGGATGGAGACATGGATAGCGGGAGGGATGGAGGGATGGATGGAGACATGGATAGCGGGAGGGATGGAGGGATGGATGGAGACATGGATAGCGGGAGGGATGGAGGGATGGATGGAGACTTGGATAGCGGGAGGGATGGATGGACACATGGATAGAGGACTGAGGGAGGGATGGAGACTTGGATAGCGGGAGGGATGGATGGACACATGGATAGAGGGACTGAGGGAGGGATGGAGACATGGATGGAGGGATGGAATGCGGGCCTTTGCTTTGAATATTACAATAGAATAAAATCCGTGGTTGGTTTCGGGTGAAGTGTCCATATTTCAGTATTTTCGGTTCTCACCCCTTTATAATCGGAGGGAGGATGGATCTTTATCAGGGCTCCTATGACCAGCACAACCTTCCTGACACTCTGTCTGCTCTGAGCGGCCCCTTTATGGGGGCAAAGAGACCCTCTGACACACTAGTCACACCCCCTGATCAGTTGGCAGCTCTGTATCTGTGTGAGCCAATCATGGTGTAGATTCTGCAATATCCTGCCTGGGCTATGTGGAGGAGGATTCTGTGTTTTGAAGTTCCCATCCACAGATGATTGGAGAGTCTTTAACCCCCTCAGTACTGGGCGCTCTCACACTTTCATTGACAGATACTCCACTCTGCACCCGTATGACAGTTTTTTTTAGATTTTTGTTCTCCGCCCACATAGATCTTCCTTATGGTGGTATTTAATCACCACTGGGGTTTTTTTTATTTTTGCTAAACAAACAAAAAAAGACCAACGTTTTTCTTTGTTTCTGTTATAAAATTTTGTAAGGTAATCTTTCTCCTGCGCTGATGGGGCCCCGCTGATAGGTGTTATTCCCCGGGACGCGTGGTGGGGGTGTGACACCCTCCCGGAATTAGCTGACCGTCCTGTAGCCCTCTTGTGGTCGGCAAGTGGATAAAAACTTAATTTTCTCGGGTAAGTCCTGCCTTGGCTGAGGTGCCGGTCTCTGAGATTGTAGGTGACTGGAGGGGGCCACACATGGATGGAAATTCAGCCGGAATCGGTGGGGAGCGCTGGAATTTAGGATCATGTGTGGGCCGGCTGGTTGTACAGAAGTTGACCTATTGATTGTTTTGTGTACAACTAGCCTGCTGGAAAATGTTCTCTTCATCAGCACTGCCGCCTGTCGCTGTATATCGGTGTATTCTGATGGTCGGGAAGTCTCCTCACTGTCAGAATACAAACGCTCAGAGGGAGGGATTCCCCCCATTCCACATATAGTGTATAGATGGGGGAAATCAAGTCATACTTGCTGGCTCTGTAATGGTTTTGAACAGAGCAGCCCCCGATCCTCCTCTTCTCTGGTCCCCACCAGCGATTTGGGGTCCTCCTTGCTGAGTGCCCCCATAGCAAGCCTTCCCTTCTCTCCCCCCCCCCCTCCTTCCCTTCTCTCCCCCCCCCCTTCCCTTCTCTCCCCCCCCTTCCCTTCTCTCCCCCCCCTTCCCTTCTCTCCCCCCCTTCCCTTCTCTCCCCCCCCCTTCCCTTCTCCCCCCCCCCCCTTCCCTTCTCTCCCCCCCTTCCCTTCTCTCTCCCCCCCCCCTTCCCTTCTCTCTCCCCCCCCCTCCTTCCTCTTCTCCCCCCCCCTCCTTCCCTTCTCTCCCCCCCCCTCCTTCCCTTCTCTTCTCCCCCCCCCCTCCTTCCCTTCTCTTCTCCCCCCCCCCTCCTTCCCTTCTCTTCTCCCCCCCCCTCCTTCCCTTCTCTTCTCCCCCCCCCCCTCCTTCCCTTCTCCCCCCCCCTCTTCCCTTCTCTCCTCTCCCCCCCCCTCCTTCCTTT
>CM055127.1:497781981-497839481 GCA_029206835.1 Rana muscosa
ACCCCTGTATATACTACCCCCATATATACCCCCTGTATATACTACCCCATATATACCCCCTGTATATACTACCCCATATATACCCCCTGTATATACTACCCCATATATACCCATATATACCCCCTGTATATACTACCCCATATATACCCCCTGTAATATACTACCCCATATATACCCCCAGTATATACCCCTATACCCCTGTATATACCCCCTGTATATACTACCCCATATATACCCCCTGTATATACTACCCCCATATATACCCCCTGTATATACTACCCCATATATACCCCCTGTATATACTACCCCATATATACCCCCTGTATATATACCCCCATATATACCCCCTATACCCCCTGTATATACTACCCCATATATACCCCCTGTATATACTACCCCATATATACCCCCCTGTATATACTACCCATACCCCCTGTATATACTACCCCCATATATACCCCCTGTATATACTACCCCATATATACCCCCTGTATATACTACCCCATATATACCCCCTGTATATACTACCCCATATATACCCCCTGTATATACTACCCCATATATACCCCCTGTATATACTACCCCATATATACCCCCTGTATATACCCTTATACTACCCCATATATACCCCCTGTATATACTACCCCATATATACCCCCTGTATATACTACCCCATATATACCCCATATATACCCCCTGTATATACTACCCCCATATATACCCCCTGTATATACTACCCCATATATACCACCTGTATATACTACCCCATATATACCCCCTGTATATACTACCCCATATATACCCCCTGTATATACTACCCCCATATATACCCCCTGTATATACTACCCCATATATACCCCTGTATATACTACCCCCATATACCCCCTGTATATACTACCCCATATATACCCCCTGTATATACTACCCCATATATACCCCCTGTATATACTACCCCATATATACCCCCTGTATATACTACCCCCATATATACCCCCTGTATATACTACCCCCATATATACCCCTGTATATACTACCCCATATATACCCCATATATACCCCCTGTATATACTACCCCCATATATACCCCCTGTATATACTACCCCATATATACCCCCTGTATATACTACCCCATATATACCCCCTGTATATACTACCCCCATATATACCCCCTGTATATCCTACCCCCATATATACCCCCTGTATATACTACCCCATATATACGCCCTGTATATACTACCCCCATATACTCCCTGTATATACTACCCCATATATACCCCCTGTATATACTACCCCATATATACCCCCTGTATATACTAATCCCCATATATACCCCTGTATATACTACCCCATATATACCCCCTGTATATACTACCCCATATATACCCCCTGTATATACTACCCCATATATACCCCCTGTATATACTACCCCATATATACCCCCTGTATATACTACCCCATATATACCCCCTGTATATATTACCTCTTATATACCCCCTGTATATACTACCCCTTATATACCCCATATATACCCCCCTGTATATACTACCCCCATATATACCCCCTGTATATACTACCCCATATATACCCCCTGTATATACTACCCCATATATACCCCCTGTATATACTACCCCATATATACCCCCTGTATATACTACCCCCATATATACCCCCTGTATATACTACCCCATATATACCCACTGTATATTACTACCCCATATATACCCCCTGTATAAACTACCCCATATATACCCCCTGTATATACTACCCCCATATATACCCCCTGTATATACTACCCCATATATACCCCCTGTATATACTACCCCATATATACCCACTGTATATACTACCCCATATATACCCCTGTATATACTACCCCCATATATACCCTCCCTGTATATACTACCCCATATATACCCCCCTGTATATACTACCCCATATATACCCCCTGTATATACTACCCCATATATACCCCCTGTATATACTACCCCCATATATACCCCCTGTATATACTACCCCATATAGACCCCCTGTATATACTACCCCATATATACCCCCTGTATATACTACCCCCATATATACCCCCTGTATATACTACCCCATATATACTCCCTGTATATACTACCCCCATATATACCCCCTGTATATACTACCCCCATATATACCCCCTGTATATACTACCCCATATATACCCCCTGTATATACTACCCCATATATACCCCCTGTATATACTACCCCCATATATACCCCCTGTATATACTACCCCCATATATACCCCCTGTATATACTACACCCATATATACCCCCTGTATATACTACCCCATATATACCCCCTGTATATACTGCCCCATATATACCCCCTGTATATACTACCCCATATATACCCCCTGTATATACTACCCCATATATACCCCCTGTATATACTACCCCATATATACCCCCTGTATATACTACCCCCATATATACCCCCTGTATATACTACCCCATATATACCCCCTGTATATACTACCCCATATATACCCCCTGTATATACTACCCCCATATATACCCCCTGTATATACTACCCCATATATACCCCCCTGTATATACTACACCATATATACCCCCTGTATATACTACCCCCATATATACCCCCTGTATATACTACCTCATATATACTCCCTGTATATACTACCCCCATATATACCCCTGTATATACTACCCCCATATATACCCCCTGTATATACTACCCCATATATACCCCCTGTATATACTACCCCCATATATACCCCCTGTATATACTACCCCATATATACCCACTGTATATACTACCCCATATATACTCCCTGTATATACTACCCCCATATATTACCCCCCTGTATATACTACCCCCATATATACCCCCTGTATATACTACCCCATATATACCCCCTGTATATACTACCCCCATATATACCCCCTGTACATACTACCCCCATATATACCCCCTGTATATACTACCCCATATATACCCCACTGTATATACTACCCCATATATACCCCACTGTATATACTACCCCATATATACCCCCTGTATATACTACCCCATATGTACCCCCAGTATATACTACCCCATATATACCCCCTGTATATACCACCCCATATATACCCCCTGTATATACTACCCCATATATACCCCCTGTATATACTACCCCATATATACCCCCTGTATATACTACCCCATATATACCCCCTGTATATACGGCCCCATATATACCCCCTGTATATACTACCCCCATATATACCCCCTGTATATACTACCCCATATATACCCCCTGTATATACTACCCCCATATATACCCCCTGTATTATACTACCCCATATAGACCCCCTGTATATACTACCCCATATATACCCCCTGTATATACTACCCCCATATATACCCCCTGTATATACTACCCCATATATACTCCCTGTATATACTACCCCCATATATACCCCCTGTATATACTACCCCCATATATACCCCCTGTATATACTACCCCATATATACCCCCTGTATATACTACCCCATATATACCCCCTGTATATACTACCCCCATATATACCCCCCTGTATATACTACCCCCATATATACCCCCTGTATATACTACACCCATATATACCCCCTGTATATACTACCCCCATATATACCCCCTGTATATACTGCCCCATATATACCCCCTGTATATACTACCCCATATATACCCCCCTGTATATACTACCCCATATATACCCCCTGTATATACTACCCCATATATACCCCCTGTATATACTACCCCCATATATACCCCCTGTATATACTACCCCATATATACCCCCTGTATATACTACCCCATATATACCCCCTGTATATACTACCCCCATATATACCCCCTGTATATACTACCCCATATATACCCCCTGTATATACTACACCCATATATACCCCCTGTATATACTACCCCCATATATACCCCCCTGTATATACTACCTCATATATACTCCCTGTATATACTACCCCCATATATACCCCCTGTATATACTACCCCCATATATACCCCCTGTATATACTACCCCATATATACCCCCTGTATATACTACCCCCATATATACCCCCTGTATATACTACCCCATATATACCCACTGTATATACTACCCCATATATACTCCCTGTATATACTACCCCCATATATACCCCCTGTATATACTACCCCCATATATACCCCCTGTATATACTACCCCATATATACCCCCTGTATATACTACCCCCATATATACCCCCTGTACATACTACCCCCATATATACCCCCTGTATATACTACCCCATATATACCCCACTGTATATACTACCCCATATATACCCCACTGTATATACTACCCCATATATACCCCCTGTATATACTACCCCATATGTACCCCCAGTATATACTACCCCATATATACCCCCTGTATATACCACCCCATATATACCCCCCTGTATATACTACCCCATATATACCCCCTGTATATACTACCCCATATATACCCCCTGTATATACTACCCCATATATACCCCCTGTATATACGGCCCCATATATACCCCCTGTATATACTGCCCCATATATACCCCCTGTATATACTACCCCCATATTACCACCTGTATATAATCTATATTCACCCCTATATATACTATTCCATTTATATATATTCTGCTGTTATAATCTATATACACATTCACCTCCCCCTCTCTATATATATATAATACATCTCCATATATACCTGCTGTATACCCCTCACTGTATATACTCCTCTATATATACCATTCATATATACCTGCTGTATATAATCTATGTACACCTCCCCCCAAATACACCCCTCCATATAACACAATACATATTCTGTATATATATATATATACTGCCCCATATACACTTTATATATATATAAGCCGTATACCACATATATCTATATACACACCTTCCTCCCCTATATATATATATATATATATATATATATATAATACATCACCATATATATACTGACTGTATACTCCATATATAATCAGGAGGGGGTATATAGTGTATACGTGGTGTGATGAGGGGGAGGGGTATATAGTATATACATGGTGTGGTGAGGGGCAGGGGTATATAGTATACGCGGTGTGATGAGGGGGAGGGGTATATAGTATATACACGGTGTGATGAGGGGGAGGGGTATATAGTATATACATGGTGTGATGAGGGGGAGGGGTATATAGTATATACACGGTGTGATGAGGGGGAGGGGTATATAGTATATACATGGTGTGATGAGGGGGAGGGGTATATAGTATATACACGGTGTGATGAGGGGGAGGGGTATATAGTATATACACGGTGTGATGAGGGGGAGGGGTATATAGTATATACATGGTGTGGTGAGGGGCAGGGGTATATAGTATACGCGGTGTGATGAGGGGGAGGGGTATAGTATATACACGGTGTGATGAGGGGGAGGGGTATATAGTATATACATGGTGTGATGAGGGGGAGGGGTATATAGTATAGTATACACGGTGTGATGAGGGGGAGGGGTATATAGTATATACATGGTGTGATGAGGGGGAGGGGTATATAGTATATACACGGTGTGATGAGGGGGAGGGGTATATAGTATATACACGGTGTGATGAGGGGGAGGGGTATATAGTATATACATGGTGTGATGAGGGGGAGGGGTATATAGTATATATACGGTGTGATGAGGGGGAGGGGTATATAGTATACGCGGTGTGATGAGGGGGAGGGGTATATAGTATATACATGGTGTGATGAGGGGGAGGGGTATATAGTATATAAAAGGTGTGTAGAGGGGGAGGGGTATATAGTATACTCGGTGTGATAAGGGGGAGGGAGGGTATATAGTATACGCGGTGTGGTGAGGGGGAGGGGTATATAGTATACGCGGTGTGGTGAGGGGGAGGGGTATATAGTATATACACGGTGTGATGAGGGGGAGGGTATATAGTATATACATGGTGTGATGAGGGGGAGGGGTATATAGTATATATACGGTGTGATGAGGGGGAGGGGTATATAGTATACGCGGTGTGATGAGGGGGGAGGGGTATATAGTATACGCGGTGTGGTGAGGGGGAGGGGTATATAGTATACGCGGTGTGGTGAGGGGGAGGGGTATATAGTATACGCGGTGTGGTGAGGGGGAGGGGGTATATAGTATACGCGGTGTGATGAGGAGTGTCAGCTCTGTCGGTCAGTAATGGAGGAGCTGTGATGGGGGGGGGAGGGGGGGTTTTCTAGAATATTTTATATATTCATCACCTTCATATCTTTCCACAAATCATTTCCTCTCTTTATAAATCTGCAAATTTCATGATAATATTCCGCGGTGATCCCGCCATGGAGGTCCTTGTTCAGGCACTTCCTGTTATTTATAGGGTGACAACGCTCTGTCCCAATTGTTCCCTGTGTTGTCACCCTCTCACAGGGGCTTCCAATGGAGACGACAAGCGGGCATTCCAGCCCACGTGACACAGACATGCCAGGAATCCCATCACTGGAGAGTACAGAGACGGGAAGTGGCTGCAAAGAGGCTGCAGGAGATCAGCAGCACTTAAATGTGAAGAAAGGTGAAATTTATAAAGCATAAATTAGAACAATTTTTGATACACAGAGGGGGGGGGGGGGACTGATATCTGGAATATTCCATGCGTGTGTGTGTGTGGGGGGGGGGGGGGGCAGACGGGAGGATTCGGTACGCTTCTCCTCCAATTGTCTCTTTGGGGCTCATGGCGGCGATCGGAGAACTTTTGTGGTTGTTGTGTCTGAACACAGAAGAGAGACAGATAATGGCGGGGAGGGCGGCGGGCCACACCCACAATTCCGATAATACGGATTGTGAGAGGTCAGGTGTGGGGGGCAGATAAGGGGGGGGGGGGGGAACTGCAAGATCTGTTTCTAAAAAATTGTAGTGTCCCCGCCTTACAGGAATTACCCCCCTCCCTGCAGGATGTGCCCCCTCAGTACAAAAACTGCCCCTTCACTGCAGGAACTGCCCCGCCTGTGGAATGTGTCCCCATCATCAATATAGAAACTGCCCCCCCCCCCCCTCAGTACAGGAACTGCCCCCCCCCCCCTCAGTACAGGAACTTGCCCTTCCCATATAGTATCTGCCCCCACTCTACAGAAACTGCCCCCTCCCCAGTTCAGTAAATGCCCCTGTCCCTACAGGAACTGCCCCCCTTTGTAAAGGAATTGCCCCCCTCAGTGTAGTACTTGCCACCTTACTGCAGGAACTACCCCCCCCCCAAGTACAGTAACTGGCCCCCCACCCTGCAGGAACTGCCCCCCCGTCCCGGATACTGGGCCCCGTATGGTCACATGGTCTGCTCTGGTTGTAGTTACCCCCCCCCCTGCCATCCTCATTGTTCTGCACTTGACTGGGGGCAGTTCAGTTCCTGTGGTCCCCTCCCCTGCGGGGCCCCCTCTGTCATTTCCTCGGATTATGCAGCCAAAAAAAATCCCCAGAAATGAGTTTGGCTAAAAATTTCCCTAATTTATGGAAACGATTCTCCACCCCAAACTGAACATAAGTGACAATTATCGGGGGAGGGGCTGAGCACCCCCCCCACCCGCCATGGCGGTGTCAGCGTCCGGTGAATGGCGATTTCAGTCCTCGCTCCGCCCTGAACTGCTTTCCCCCTGCAGACAGATTTCGCCTTCCCTCCGGGATGCTTCCTACCCCTGTGATGCCCCTTCCCCCCGGGATGCCCCCCTCCCTGTGATGCCCCCTCCCCCCAAAATGCCCCCCTCCCCACATGTGATGCCCCCTCCCCCCCCAAAATGCCCGCTACCCCTGTGATGCCCCCCTCCCCCCGGGATGCCCTCTCCCTGTAATGCCCCCCTATGTGATGCCCTCTCCCTGCGATGCCCCCTCCCCACATGTGATGCCCCCTCCCTGTAATGCCCCCCTATGTGATGCCCCCTCCCCACATGTGATGCCCCCCTCCCTGTAATGCCCCCCCTATGTGATGCCCCCTCCCTGTGATGCCCCCCTCCCCACATGTGATGCCCCCCTCCCCCTATGTGATGCCCCCCATGTGATGCCCCCTCCCCCCATGTGATGCCCCACTATGTGATGCCCCCCTCCCCCCATGTGATGCCCCCCTCCCCCCCATGTGATGCCCCCCTCCCCCCATGTGATGCCCGTACATAGACTCCACCAATAATTGTCTCTTGGCGGCTCTGTAATCAGCGGGCGGCTTTGCGATTTGTTTGATGGAACAGAAGAGACATTTCCCAATTCTCATCGCAGAATCTCCGACAACCTCAATTTACTGCAAAAAAACCCCCTCCATACCCTGCCCCATCCCCCCCTCCTCCACTGGAGCTTTTCCTAGCGGAGTCAGCCTGGAAATATGGAGGTGAATTATAGATCCTAAAGGAGACCTCCGATCTCATCGCTGACATTCTACAGCCATGACACACAATGCGCCTCATGGGGCCCCCCGGAGAGGTGTGCGCCCTGCGGAGCTCCCCTGTCCACATCTGGGTGGAGCTGGAAATGTAAACTGACACGCCTGGCAATGGCCCAAGCCGCCTCTAAGCTCCGCCCAATCCACCTCTAAGCTCCGCCTAATCTACCTCTAAGCTCCGCCTTTCCTAAATTTAACTACAGCCAAAAATCTTTATTCAGTTTTGGATGGATTGGGGAGATTTCCCTTCACTTCCTGTCCAGGAGACACAAGAATAGTCACCAGAACTGATGTCCCCCATGGAAGATTTCCCCCTCTTCCTGTTCTGGTGACAACTGTAACTTCACTTCCTGTATTGGTGACAACGGGACAAATAGAGGGGGAATGAGGGACAGAGACAGCAATACAAACCTGACAGGGGTTCTGTATACTTCCCTATATAATGTATAACACCCCCATATAATATATACTCCCCCCATATATTATATACTCCCCCCTCATATAATATATACTCCCCCTCATATATATACTCCCCCATATATATACTCTCCCCTTATATAATATATACTCCCCCTCATATAATATATACCTCCCCCCATATAATATATACTTCCCCCCATATAATATATACTTCCCCCATATAATATATACTCCCCCATATAATATATACTCCCCCGTATAATATATACTTCCCCCATAATATATACTCCCCCATATAATATATACTCTCCCCTCATATAATATATACTTCCCCCTCATATAATATATACTTCCCCCCCATATAATATATACTTCCCCCCATATAATATATACTCCCCCGTATAATATATACTTCCCCCATATAATATATACTCCCCCCATATAATATATACTTCCCCCCATATAATATATACTTCCCCCTCATATAATATATACTCCCCCCATATAATATATACTTCCCCCTCATATAATATATACTCCCCCATATAATATATACTTCCCCCTCATATAATATATACTCCCCCATATAATATATACTTCTCCCCATATAATATATACTTCTCCCCATATAATATATACTTCCCCCTCATATACTATATACTCCCCCCATATAATATATACTTCTCCCCATATAATATATACTTCCCCATATAATATATACTCCCCCCATATAATATATACTTCCCCATATAATATATACTCCCCCCATATAATATATACTCCCCCTCATATAATATATACTTCCCCCCATATAATATATACTCCCCCCATATAATATATACTTCCCCCCATATAATATATACTTCCCCCTCATATAATATATACTTCCCCCCTCATATAATATATACTTCCCCCATATAATATATACTTCCCCCATATAATATATACTTCCCCCATATAATATATACTTCCCCCTCATATAATATATACTTCCCCCATATAATATATACTTCCCCCTCATATAATATATACTCCCCCATATAATATATACTCCCCCCATATAATATATACTCCCCCTCATATAATATATACTCCCCTCATATAATATATACCTCCCCCATATAATATATACTTCCCCCTCATATAATATATACTTCCCCCTCATATAATATATACTCCCCCCATATAATATATACTCCCCTCATATAATATATACTTCCCCCATATAATATATACTCCCCCCATATAATATATACTTCCCCCCATATAATATATACTTCCCCCATATAATATATACTTCCCCCCATATAATATATACTTCCCCCTCATATAATATATACTCCCCCCCATATAATATATACTTCCCCCTCATATAATATATACTTCCCCCATATAATATATACTTCCCCCTCATATAATATATACTTCCCCCTCATATAATATATACTCCCCCCATATAATATATACCTCCCCTCATATAATATATACTTCCCCCATATAATATATACTCCCCCCTTATATAATATATACTCCCCCTCATATAATATATACTCCCCCCATATAATATATACTCCCCCTCATATAATATATACTTCCCCCTCATATAATATATACTCCCCCCCATATAATATATACTTCCCCCTCATATAATATATACTTCCCCCATATAATATATACTTCCCCCTCATATAATATATACTTCCCCCTCATATAATATATACTCCCCCCATATAATATATACCTCCCCCTCATATAATATATACTTCCCCCATATAATATATACTCCCCCCTTATATAATATATACTCCCCCTATATAATATATACCCCCCCTCATATAATATATACTTCCCCCTCATATAATATATACTTCCCCCCATATAATATATACTCCCCCCTCATATAATATATACTCCCCCTCATATAATATATACTCCCCCCATATAATATATACTTCCCCCCATATAATATATACTCCCCCATATAATATATACTTCCCCACATATAATATATACTCCCCCTCATATAATATATACTCCCCCCATATAATATATACTCCCCCCTCATATAATATATACTTCCCCTATATAATATACCCCCCCCATACGATACACAGTATGTGACAGAAATAAGTACACCCCTCAGTCCCATTCATGTGACAACACTGAAGAAATGACACTTGGCTACAATGTACAGTAGGGAGTGTACAGCTTGTATAACGGTGTAAATGTTATAAGATCCTCAGAGAGTTCTTTGCCATGAGGCGCCATGTTGTACTTCCAGTGACCAGTATGAGAGAGTGAGAGCGATAACACCAAATTTAAAGAGGAAGTAAAGCCATTTAAAAAAAAAAAAAAAACCTGCAAAAGAAAGGCATAATGAGCTAGTATAGTATGCATAGCATACTAGCTCATTATGAATGACTTACCTGAGATCGAAGCCCCCGCAGCAGTCCTCGGTCACCTCCACCGCCATCTTGCCTCGATGTCCCGTCACTGCCGTCAGTGTATCGCCGCTCCGGCACTGTGATTGGCCGGAGCGGCGATGACGTCACACGCATGCGCGCTCGGGCCGGCAAGATCCCATTCATAAAACCGGCAATGATGCCGGCCCGCTAGTGCTAGGGGTGACCACATTTCCGAACTGCCATTCAGGGACACCCCCCGCCCCCCGTGCCCGCCCTCGCCCACTTGTCAGCTTAATTTTTTTTATTGCCCCCAGTTGTCAGCCTCATTTTTTATTGCCCCTCACTTGTCAACTTGTCAGCCTCATTTTTTATTGCCCCCAGTTGTCAGCCTCATTTTTTATTGCCCCCACTTGTCAACTTGTCAGCCTCATTTTTTATTGCCCCCAGTTGTCAGCCTCATTTTTTATTGCCCCCACTTGTCAGCCTCATTTTTTATTGCCCCCACTTGTCAGCCTCATTTTTTATTGCCCCCACTTGTCAGCCTCATTTTTTATTGCCCCCAGTTGTCAGCCTCATTTTTTACTGCCCCCAGTTGTCAGCCTCATTTTTTATTGCCCCCCACTTGCCAGCCTCATTTTTATTGCCCCCAGTTGTCAGACTCATTTTTTATTGCCCCCACTTGTCAGCTTCATTTTTTATTGCCCCCCAGGGCACGGCCCTACTTTGTAAGCCTCATTTATTACTGTACTGTCCCCAGCCCCAGTGCCCCGACTTGTCACCTGACCTGCTCCAATCAAGTTCTATTTGCTCACCTTCTAATCTGGACTGGTCTGGTGTGGTGGGCGGTTGAGCGCCAGTCTTTGTTCCCTGATCTAGGCTGGGGGGCCCCCATCAGGCAGTCGGACAGCTCGGACCTCATGTGGGAGGAGGAGAAGTAGGGCAATGCGCTGTGGGAGTCGAATGTGATGTCACTGGTTGCTGGACGCCGGCCGGGGCGGCCCTAGCGACCAGTTTGGAAATTGTCTATTAGGGTGGCTGTGTGTCCTCATTTCATTCCGGGACACTGTATTGTCCCGGAATGAAGGTGCCCGGGACACGGGACACAAATGCGAATTGCGGGACAATACCGGGCAATCCGGGACACGTGGGCACCCTAGCTAGTGCGCATGCGTGTGACGTCATCGGCGCTGTGTTTTACAGCAAATATCTCCTTAACCGTGGAGGTTTAGGAGATATTTCTTGCACCTACAGGAAAGCCTTAATCTAGGATCACCTGTAGGTACAAGTTGTCTGGTTGGGTTTACAACCACTTTAACACACCTGCTCCCCATTCACACCTGAGACCTTGTAACACTAAACGAGTCACATGACACTGGGGAGGGAAAATGGCTAATTGGGCCCAATTTGGACATTTTCACTTAGGGGTGTCCTCACTTTTGTTGCCAGCGGTTTAGACATTAATGGCTGTGTGTTGAGTTATTTTGAGGGGAGAGGAAATTTACACCGTTATACAAGCTGTACACTCCTCCCCCCTGTGTACACTCCTCCCCCCCTGTGTACACTCACTACTTTACATTGTAGCAAAGTGTAATTTCTTCTGTGTTGTCACATGAAAAGATTTACACCAATGTGACTGAGGGGTGTACTTACTTTTGTCAAATACTGTATATATACACCCCCTCATATAATATATACCCCCCCCATTATATACTCCACCATACAAAATACACCCCCCCCCCCGTTATCTCCATCCTCCATTGATGAGTACACAGGGTTGGAGTTCCTCCCGTTATCTCCGCCATACACTCTGCCCCCCCCCCTGGCTCATTTGCTGAGTGGTGGAGTTTTCCCTCCCCTCCCCCATGTCACACCCAGTTGCGGTCAGCGGCCTCGTATTTCAGGTTGCGTCTGATAAGCTCCTTCTTCTCCATATTCCGATATTTGCATTTTCCGTCTAATCCCCCAAATCTCCGCGTTCTGCCGCAAACAACCACAAACAGAAAATCTCCCGCTGCTCATCCCGCGTCCGCTCTGCAATTTGTCTCTTTGTGTTTTCTTCTTCAATTAGCACCGATGTCTGCAGATCCCGTAATTGGCTGACACCGTGCATCCCCGGAATGCGTCCGTTAACCCATCGTGTCCGGGAGACGATCCCCTCATAGCTCAAGATTCAGATCTGGTGTGTGGGGGTCATCTGCCAACCAGATCTGGTGTGTGGGGTCATCCTCCAACCAGATCGTGTGTGTAGGGTCATCTTCCAACCAGATCTGGTGTGTGGGGGTCATCCTCCAATCAGATCTGGTGGGTAGGGTCATCTGCCAACCAGATCTGGTGTGTGGGGGTCATCTGCCAACCAGATCTGGTGTGTGGGGTCATCTTCCAACAAGATCTGGTGTGTGGGGATCACCTTCCAACCAGATCTGGTGTGTGGGGTCATCTGCCAACCAGATCTGGTGTGTGGGGTCATCTGCCAACCAGATCTGGTGTGTGGGGGTCATCTGCCAACCAAATCTGGTGTGTGGGGGTCATCTTCCAACCAGATCTGGTGTGTGGGGTCATCTTCCAACCAGATCTGGTGTGTAGGGTCATCTGCCAACCAGATCTGGTGTGTGGGGGTCATCTGCCAACCAGATCTGGTGTGTGGGGGTCATCTGCCAACCAGATCTGGTGTGTAGGGTCATCTTCCAACCAGATCTGGTGTGTGGGGGTCATCTTCCAACCAGATCTGGTGTGTCGGGTCATCTTCCAACCAGATCTGGTGTGTAGGGTCATCTGCCAACCAGATCTGGTGTGTGGGGTCATCTGCCAACCAGATCTGGTGTGTGGGGGTCATCTGCCAACCAAATCTGGTGTGTGGGGGTCATCTTCCAACCAGATCTGGTGTGTGGGGTCATCTTCCAACCAGATCTGGTGTGTAGGGTCATCTGCCAACCAGATCTGGTGTGTGGGGGTCATCTGCCAACCAGATCTGGTGTGTGGGGGTCATCTGCCAACCAGATCTGGTGTGTGGGGTCATCTTCCAACCAGATCTGGTGTGTGGGGGTCATCTTCCAACCAGATCTGGTGTGTGGGGTCATCTTCCAACCAGATCGGGTGTGTTGCCGCGTACACACGATCATTATTCACGGCGGTTAAAAAACCGCCGTGAATAATGACAGGAAAAACGAGGGAACCGCTTGGTTCCCTACACACGGTCGTTTTTCCCGTCATCTTTTCTCTTGACGAGAAAAACGACCGTCTGTGGGCTCCGCGGCAGTGCTTCCCTATGGGAAAACTGCCGCGGAAAAAAAATGCTGAAAAAAACGACGAGAAAATTTAGAACATGTTCTAAATTTTCTCGTCATTTTTTATGCCGTTTTTCACGACGAGAAAAACGACATAAAGCCCACAGACGATCGTTTTTCTCGGCGAAAAGAAAAAATGCAGTTTTTCTTGTCGAGAAAAGCGGTCGTGTGTACGCGGCATGTGGGGATCATCTGCCAACCAGATCGGGTGTGTGGGGATCATCTGCTGACCAGATCTGGTGTGTGGGGGTCATCTGCCAACCAGATCTGGTGTGTAGGGTCATCTGCCAACCAGATCTGGTGTGTGGGGGTCATCTGCCAACCAGATCTGGTGTGTGGGGGGTCATCTTCCAACCAGATCTGGTGTGTGGGGTCATCTTCCAACCAGATCTGGTGTGTGGGGTCATCTTCCAACCAGATCGGGTGTGTGGGGATCATCTGCTGACCAGATCTGGTGTGTGGGGGTCATCTGCTGACCAGATCTGGTATGTGGGGGTCATCTGCTGACCAGATCTGGTGTGTGGGGGTCATCTGCTGACCAGATCTGGTGTGTGGGGGTCATCTGCTGACCAGATCTGGTGTGTGGGGGTCATCTGCCAACCAGATCTGGTGTGTAGGGTCATCTGCCAACCAGATCTGGTGTGTAGGGTCATCTGCCAACCAGATCTGGTGTGTAGGGTCATCTGCCAACCAGATCTGGTGTGTGGGGGTCATCTGCCAACCAGATCTGGTGTGTGGGGGTCATCTTCCAACCAGATCTGGTGTGTGGGGTCATCTTCCAACCAGATCTGGTGTGTGGGGTCATCTTCCAACAAGATCTGGTGTGTGGGGATCACTTTCCAACCAGATCTGGTGTGTGGGGGTCATCTGCCAACCAGATCTGGTGTGTGGGGGTCATCTGCCAACCAGATCTGGTGTGTAGGGTCATCTTCCAACCAGATCTGGTGTGTGGGGGTCATCTTCCAACCAGATCTGGTGTGTAGGGTCATCTTCCAACCAGATCTGGTGTGTGGGGTCATCTTCCAACCAGATCTGGTGTGTAGGGTCATCTGCCAACCAGATCTGGTGTGTAGGGTCATCTGCCAACCAGATCTGGTGTGTGGGGGTCATCTGCCAACCAGATCTGGTGTGTGGGGGTCATCTTCCAACCAGATCGGGTGTGTGGGGATCATCTGCTGACCAGATCTGTTGTGTGGGGTCATCTTCCAACCAGATCTGGTGTGTGGGGTCATCTTCCAACCAGATCGGGTGTGTGGGGTCATCTGCTGACCAGATCTGGTGTGTGGGGGTCATCTGCTGACCAGATCTGGTGTGTGGGGGTCATCTGCCAACCAGATCTTGTGTGTAGGCTCATCTGCTGACCAGATCGGGTGTGTGGGGTCATCTTCCAACAAGATCTGGTGTGTGGGGATCACCTTCCAACCAGATCTGGTGTGTGGGGTCATCTGCCAACCAGATCTGGTGTGTGGGGTCATCTGCCAACCAGATCTGGTGTGTGGGGGTCATCTGCCAACCAAATCTGGTGTGTGGGGGTCATCTTCCAACCAGATCTGGTGTGTAGGGTCATCTGCCAACCAGATCTGGTGTGTGGGGGTCATCTGTCAACCAGATCTGGTCTGTGGGGGTCATCTGCCAACCAGATCTGGTGTGTGGGGGTCATCTGCCAACCAGATCTGGTGTGTAGGGTCATCTTCCAACCAGATCTGGTGTGTGGGGGTCATCTGCCAACCAGATCTGGTGTGTGGGGGTCATCTGCCAACCAGATCTGATGTGTGGGGTCATCCTCCAACCAGATCGGGTGATTTATACACACACCCAACATTCATGGATTCCATTGTGTGAAAACATTTATAACGAGACCCGGCCACACACAGATAGATGAAGCCGGCAGATACGGTCAAGAGGTCCAGTTTCTGTTCAACCCTCAACATCAGATGCCACTTACTGGCAGTTCTGTGGGGAACACACCTTGTTATTGGACGAGGTCAGAGGAGAATAACCGGATTGGTTCATCCTGACAGGAAGACCACCAATGGCACAGACCACCGTCTCTGAACACCAAGGCCAGGATCAGGCAAAGTAGGCTTCTGCCTAAAGGCTGCAGAGAAGAAGGGGTGACTTTTTTCCCATAAAGTTCTCAGCTGCAATTCACATCACATTATCAGAAGACACATTATCATCTCAGAGACGCTTATTTACACCCTGGCCCACTCTTCCACACCAGCTCAGGCCAAGGAAATGTCAGGTCAGGTTCAGGAAATGTCATGTCAGGACCAGGAGATGTCAGGTCCAGGAAATGTCAGGTTCAGGAAATGTGATGTCAGGTCCCGGAAATGTCAGGTTCAGGAAATGTCAGGTCCAGGAAATGTCAGGTCAGGACCAGGAAAGGTCAGGACCAGGAAATGTCAGGTCAGGACCAGGAAATGTCAAGTCAGGACCAGGAAATGTCAGGTCCAGGAAATGTCAGGTCAGGACCAGGAAATGTCAGGTCCAGGAGATGTCAGGTCAGGTCCCGGAAATGTCAGGTTCAGGAAATGTCAGGTCAGGTTCAGGAAATGTCAGATCTAGGAAATGTCAGGTCAGGTCCCGGAAATGTCAGGTCAGGTCCTGGAAATATCAGGTTCAGGAAATGTCAGGTCCAGGAAATGTCAGGTCAGGACTAGGAAATGTCAGGTTCAGGAAATGTCAGGTCCAGGAAATGTCAGGTCAGGACTAGGAAATGTCATGTCAGGACCAGGAGATGTCAGGTCCAGGAAATGTCAGGTCCAGGAAATGTGATGTCAGGTCCCGGAAATGTCAGGTTCAGGAAATGTCAGGTCCAGGAAATGTCAGGTCAGGACCAGGAAAGGTCAGGACCAGGAAATGTCAGATCAGGACCAGAAAATGTCAGGTCCAGGAAATGTCAGGTCAGGACCAGGAAATGTCAGGTCAGGACCAGGAAATGTCAGGTCCAGGAGATGTCAGGTTCAGGAAATGTCAGGTCAGGACCAGGAAAGGTCAGGACCAGGAAATGTCAGATCAGGACCAGGAAATGTCAAGTCAGGACCAGGAAATATCAGGTCCAGGAAATGTCAGGTCAGTGCCAGGAAATGTCAGGTCCAGGAAATGTCAGGTCAGGACCAGGAAATGTCAGGTCCAGGAAATGTCAGGTCAGGACCAGGAAATGTCAGGTCCAGGAGATGTCAGGTCAGGTCCCGGAAATGTCAGGTTCAGGAAATGTCAGGTCAGGTTCAGGAAATGTCAGGTCCAGGAAATGTCAGGTCAGGTCCCAGAAATGTCAGGTTCAGGAAATGTCAGGTTCAGGAAATGTCAGGTCAGGTTCAGGAAATGTCAGGTCCAGGAAATGTCAGGTCAGGACCAGGAAATGTCATGTCAGGACCAGGAGATGTCAGGTCCAGGAAATGTCAGGTCCAGGAAATGTGATGTCAGGTCCCGGAAATGTCAGGTTCAGGAAATGTCAGGTCCAGGAAATGTCAGGTCAGGACCAGGAAAGGTCAGGACCAGGAAATGTCAGGTCAGGACCAGGAAATGTCAGCTCAGGACCAGGAAATGTCAGGTCCAGGAAATGTCAGACCAGGATCAGGAAATGTTGGTTCAGGACCAGAAAATGTCAGGTCCAGGAAATGTTGGGTCAGGACCAGGAAATGTCAGGCCAGGATCAGGAAAGGTTTGGTCAGGATCAGGAAATGTTGGGTCAGGATCAGGAAATGTTGGGTCAGGGCCTGGAAATGTTGGGTCAGGATCAGGAAATGTTGGGTCAGGATCAGGAAATGTTGGGTCAGGATCAGGAAATGTTGGGTCAGTGCCAGGAAATGTTGGGTCAGGGCCAGGAAATGTTGGGTCAGGGCCAGGAAATGTTGGGCCAGAGCCAGGAAATGTTGGGTCAGGATCAGGAAATGTTGGGTCAGAATCAGGAAATGTTGGGTCAGGGCCAGGAAATGTTGGGCCAGGACCAGGAAATGTCAGGCCTGGATCAGGAAAGGTTGGGTCAGGACCAGGAAATGTCAGGCCTGGATCAGGAAAGGTTGGGTCAGGATCAGGAAATGTTGGGTCAGGATCAGGAAATGTTGGGTCAGGGCCAGGGAATGTCAGGCCTGGATCAGGAAAGGTTGGGTCAGGATCAGGAAATGTTGGGTCAGGATCAGGAAATGTTGGGTCAGGGCCAGGGAATGTCAGGTCAGGACCAGGAAATGTTGGGTCAGAATCAGGAAATGTTGGGTCAGAATCAGGAAATGTTGGGCCAGGACCAGGAAATGTCAGGTCCAGGAAATGTTGGGTCAGGACCAGGAAATGTCAGGCCAGGATCAGGAAATGTTGGGCCAGGGCCAGGAAATGTCAGGTCCAGGAAATGTTGGGCCAGGACCAGGAAATGTCAGGCCTGGATCAGGAAAGGTTGGGTCAGGACCAGGAAATGTCAGGCCTGGATCAGGAAAGGTTGGGTCAGGATCAGGAAATGTTGGGTCAGGATCAGGAAATGTTGGGTCAGGGCCAGGGAATGTCAGGTCAGGACCAGGAAATGTTGGGTCAGAATCAGGAAATGTTGGGTCAGAATCAGGAAATGTTGGGCCAGGACCAGGAAATGTCAGGTCCAGGAAATGTTGGGTCAGGACCAGGAAATGTCAGGCCAGGATCAGGAAATGTTGGGCCAGGGCCAGGAAATGTCAGGTCCAGGAAATGTTGGGTCAGGACCAGGAAATGTCAGGCCAGGATCAGGAAAGGTTGGGTCAGGATCAGGAAATGTTGGGTCAGGATCAGGAAATGTTGGGCCAGGGCCAGGAAATGTTGGGTCAGGACCAGGAAATGTCAGGCCAGGATCAGGAAAGGTTGGGTCAGGATCAGGAAAGGTTGGGTCAGGATCAGGAAATGTTGGGTCAGGATCAGGAAATGTTGGATCAGGGCCAGGGAATGTCAGGTCAGGACCAGGAAATGTTGGGTTCCAGTGATGGACATCCCGCTCTTCTGAACACGGGGATCCTTGAAGAGGATGGACCTTCTTCATGTGATTTTGGGGGGGGATTTCCTGGCGCACATGGGTCCCCCTAACACTACATCGGACAGCAGTGCTGGCCGCAGGCGCTCGGCATGGTTAGTTGTCCTCCGGTGTGCCCCCCTCCTCCGATCAGGTCAGAAGAGGCAGAAAATTCCTCATTTGTATCCTGTGATTTGAGGAGTGTGATCCGGCAAACATAAATCAATTCACATTACAGGCGGTAATCCCATCTGTATCGATGGCGTGCCGCAGGACGCTGAGCTAATCGCGCTGATTGAATTCTGCAGGCGCTCCAGGCAGAGCCGCGCGGAGGGGAAGATGGCGGTGTGGCGCCTGATTGGGATTCAGCGGCCGGTGGCTCAGCGCATTCGGCGAGGGGTTTAGTGGAGTCGAGGATTTTCTTCCTCCCAATATCTCATTAAACCGTCTCTCCGGTGACCCCGCCGCGTGACAGACCGCTCTGTGACCCCGCCGTGCGTGACAGACAGACAGCTCGGTGACCCCGCCGTGTAACAGACAGTTAGATGACCCGCCATATGTGACAGACAGCTCGGTGACCCCGCCCTGTGTGACAGACAGCTCGGTGACCCCGCCGTGTGACAGACAGCTCGGTGACCCCTCCGTGTGACAGACAGCTCGGTGACCCCTCCATGTGACAGACAGTTAGATGACCCGCCATATGTGACAGACAGCTCGGTGACCCCGCCGTGTGACAGACAGCTCAGTGACCCCGCCATGTGACAGACAGCTCGATGACCCCGCCATATGTGACAGACATCTCAGTGACCCTGCTGTGTGACAGACAGCCCTGTGACTCCGCCGCGTGTCAGACAGCTCGTGACCCGCCATGTGACAGACAGCTCAGTGACCCCACCGTGTGACAGACAGCTCGATGACCCCGCCATATGTGACAGACAGCTCGGTGACCCCGCCGTGTGACAGACAGCCCGGTGACCCCGCTGTGTGTGACAGACAGCTCAGTGACCCTGCCGTGTGTGACAGACAGCTCGGTGACCCCGCCGTGTGTCAGACAGCTTGGTGACCCCGCTGTGTGTGACAGACAGCCCTGTGACAGACAGCTCGGTGACCCCGCGGTGTGTGACAGACAGCTCGGTGACCCTGCCGTGTGACAGACAACCCGGTGACCCCGCCGTGTGTCAGACAGCTCGGTGACCCCACCGTGTGTGACAGACAGCACAGCCCTGTGACCCCGCCGTGTGTGACAGACAGCTCGATGACCCCGCCATATGTGACAGACATCTCAGTGACCCTGCTGTGTGACAGACAGCCCTGTGACTCCGCTGCGTGTCAGACAGCTCGTGACCCCGCAATGTGACAGACAGCTCAGTGACCCTGCCGCGTGACAGACAGCTCGATGACCCCGCCATATGTGACAGACAGCTTGGTGACCCCGCCGTGTGACAGACAGCCCGGTGACCCCGCTGTGTGTGACAGACAGCTCGGTGACCCTGTCGTGTGTGACAGACAGCTCGGTGACCCTGCCATGTGACAGACAACCCTGTGACCCCGCCGTGTGTGAGAGACAGCTTGGTGACCCCACCGTGTGTGACAGACAGCTCGGTGACCCCGTCGTGTGACAGACAGCCCTGTGATCCCGCCGTGTGTGACAGACATCCCTGTGACCATGCCGTGTGTGACAGACAGCTCAGTGACCCCGCCATGTGACAGACAGCCCTGTGATCCTGCCGTGTGTGACAGACAGTTCGGTGACTCCTCCGTGTGACAGACAGCTCAGTGACCCCGCCATGTGACAGACAGCCCTGTGATCCTGCCGTGTGTGACAGACAGCTCGGTGACTCCTCCGTGTGACAGACAGCTCAGTGACCCCGCCGTGTGACAGACAGCTCGGTGAACCCGCCGTGTGTGACAGACAGCTTGGTGACCCCACCGTGTGACAGACAGCTCGGTGACCCCACCGTGTGACAGACAGCTCAGTGACCCTGCCGTGTGACAGACAGCTCGGTGACCCCGCCGTGTGACAGACAGCTCGGTGACCCCGCCGTGTGACAGACAGCCCTGTGACCCCACCGTGTGTGACAGACAGCTTGGTGACCCCGCCCTGTGTGACAGACAGCCCTGTGACCCCGATGTGTGTGACAGACAGCCCTGTGACCATGCCGCGTGTGACAGACAGCTCGGTGACCCCGCCGTGTGACAGACAGCCCTGTGACCCCGCCGTGTGTGACAGACAGCCCTGTGACCCCGCCATGTTTGACAGACAGCTCGGTGACCCCGCCGTGTGTGACAGACAGCCGTGTGTGACAGACAGCTCGGTGACCCCGCCGTGTATGACAGACAGCTCGGTGACCCTGCCGTGTCTGACAGACAGCTCGGTGACCCCGCCGTGTGTGACAGACAGTCCGGTGACCCCGCTGTGTGACAGACAGCCCTGTGACCCCGCCGTGTGTGACAAACAGCCTCGTGACCCCTCCGTGTGACAGACAGCCCAGTGACCCCGCCGTGTGTCAGACAGACAGCCCCGTGACCCCTCCATGTGACAAACAGCCCCGTGACCCCATCATATGTGACAGACAGCTCGGTGACCCCGCCGTGTGACAGACAGCTCGGTGACCCCACAGTGTTGGGGCAGCACAGTGGTGTAGTGGTTAGCACTTTCACCTAGCAGAAAAAGGGTCGCTGGTTCGAATCCCGACCACGACACCATCTGCCTCGAGTTTGCATGTTCTCCCTGTGTCTGTGTGGGTTTCCTCCGGGTACTCCGGTTTCCTCCCACACTCCAAAGACATGCTGGTAGGTTAATTGGATCTTGTCCAAATTGGCCCAGTATGTATGTACGACTGTGTGTCCTAAGCGTGTCGAGACCCTACGGGGTAAAATGACCGCACCAGCCCAGCAGACACTGGCTGCAAAAGTGCCTTGAGGCGATTCAGTTTGCATATGTAGCGCTATACAAGTCACTCATTCATTCATTCAGTGTGTGACAGACAGCTCGTGACCCCGCCATGTGTGACAGACAGCTCGTGACCCCGCCATGTGTGACAGACAGCTCGTGACCCCGCCATGTGTGACAGACAGCTCGTGACCCTGCCGTGTGACAGTATCTGAACCTCCGCCCTCCCCATCCTCTGAGGGCCCCCTATCTGAGCTTCTGCCCTCCCCAACCTCTGAGGGCCCCCCAGTATCTGAGCCTCCGCCCCCCCCAGATCTTTATCCTCCACCCCACCAACAACTGCACATGGCTGACACTGCGCCAAATATAACCAATACTGCCCTATGGTGAAAGGTGACCACCCTATCGAATGACCAATCTGTCATCAAATCACAGGGACAATGAGCATAGCCAATCAGAGGGAACCAATCACAGCCAATCAGAGGGAACCAATCACAGCCAATTAGAGGGAACCAATCACAGCCAATAAGAGGGAACCAACCAGAGCCAATTAGAGGTAACCAATCACAGCCAATCAGAGGGAACCAATCACAGCCATCACAAGTGTAAACACAGCCAGTGTTTACAAACATTCATTCAATTCTTAAAGCCCCTTTTTCAGGGGGAGGAGTCTGCCATCGGATCTGTCCACTGCTCCCCACTGGATGACAGGTCTGTGTCGACTCCGCCCACTCTCCTCTATGGGCGGTCAGATGAGAACAGATCACCTGTCCATTCACCATTGGCTCACACCTGTGCGGTTTTGCACTACAGTCCCTTTAAAATGGTTTCCTACGGATCTAGTTCTGTGTCTTCTGAGCCGTGCCTTTTTTTGGAAAGTGTTTGGGAGTTTCTTTCCTGCAGAAGATTACATTTTGCGTGTAATTTACTTCAATGGACCCGAATCAAAAACAAAAGTGTTGCGTTTTGTGTTCTTTTTTTTTGCCAAAAGGAAAGTGTGACAATTCTGTTCCCGCAGCGCGACTTTACACCCTCTGCTACTCATCGCATCAAAGTAGTGCAGGGACCTTTATGTGTCCAAAGTCTTATATTAGAGTTGGAGATAAGGTGAGGGTTAGAATGCTAATCATAACAATCAACACTAACCCTAACATTTAACACTAATGATCACTGCTAACCCTAATGCTGCGTACACACGATCATTTTTCACGTCGTGAAAAATGTCATTTTTTGTTTTCAACAAGAAAAACGACCGTCTGTGGTCTTTTTGTCATTTTTCACGACGTGAAAAACGGCATTAAAAATGACGAGAAAAATTAGAACATGTTCTAATTTTTCTCGTCGTTTTTCCTGACATTTCTTCCGCGGCAGTGTTTCCCATAGGGAAACACTGCCGTGGAGCCCATAGACGATCGTTTTTCTCGTCATTTTAAAAAATGACGAGAAAAATGACCGTGTGGGGGGAACAAGCTGTTCCCCCGTTTAAAATGTCATTATTCACGGCGGTTTTTTAACCGCCGTGAATAATGATCGTGTGTACGCGGCATTACACTAATGATCACTGCTAACCCTAATGCTGCGTAAACACCGCCGTGAAACCCGACGGGAAAAACGAGGACCGGCTTGGTCCCCTTTTCCACGTGTACACACGGCCGTTTTTCACGACAGGTTTTCTCTTGGTCGAAAAAACCGGCCATGTGTAGGCTCCCTAGTAGTGTTTCCCTATGGGAAAACTGCAGAGGAAAAAAATGCCGCGATTCGCGACGAGAAAAATTTAGTGGATGTTCTAAATTTTCTCGTTGTGATTCTCTGCGGTTTTCTCATCTAAGAGAAAACATGACAGTTTTCCCGACGAGAAAACTGATCGTGTGTACGCGGCATTACATTTAACTCTAGACCTTAATCCTAACCCTAAACCTACCCTTAACCATAACTTTAGCCTTTGACCTTAACACAGCCCTCAAGCCTAACCCTAGACCTTCACCCTAACCTAGTCTTTGAACCCTAACCCTACCCTTTAACCTTAACCCTGATCCTACCCTTAAACCCTAAACCTAGCACTTAGCCCTAACCCTAGCCTTTAACCCTAACCCTAGCCTTTAACCCTAACCCTAACCTTTGAACCCTAATCTCAGCCCTTAACCTTACCCTTTAATCCTAACCCTAACATGCAATTTTGGACACAAAGGTTTTACTTTACTACTTTGATTTGAGTGCCAGAGAGCGTAAAGTGGAATCAGAGTCGCACACGGCATGAACAGAACTCTCATACTTTCCTATTGGCAAAAAAAAGGCATAAAAAACATGAAAAAACACCCCGTAAAATGCATCAACCACAACCTGCCTAGATGTGAACCCAGCCTAACATTAGAGGGTCCGCCCATGTGAAAGGAGCCTGACAGAGGAGGGAGGGGAAAGGAGCGCTGAATGTTTGTAAACACGGGAAGGTGGGGGTGGCTTATTTGTTGGGGGAGGGGCTAAAGTAACACTTACCACCAATAATTGTAGGATTTTTCTCTTTTGTGTGTGTGTGTGTGTGGGGGGGGGGGGGGGGGGGCTAAACAGCCACTGACCACCAATGACTGTGGGATTGTTTCTCTGTTGGAGGGGTGGAGGATAAAATGCCACCAATCATTTTTTTTTAAACTGTTTACAATGTCTGTCCGCAAATATACGTCAGCATGGACACAGGATCCCTATTATTGAATCTTCTTATTGGTTGTTGTGACGATCCCTCTGTCCTCAAAGAGATCTAGGTCCGCCGTCAATGCTTCCTCTGTTCAGATCCAGCACCATCGAAGATTCTTTAGCCCCCGAGTCAACAGACAACACACCTCAGTGTAGAGTAAAAACCAACAGACTCTTTTATTCAAGCACATGTTATCAGATCCCTCACTTCAAAACCCTCCCCCCACCCTTGGGAAACAGGGCGGGTTAAACTGTCCAATGACAATGGTGACACAGGTCAGGTGTGTTCCAACTTCTCATCAGTAAACAGTCTTAGCAGGGGGGCTGCCAGGGGAATGCCCCCCCCCCCCATTTCCTCACAGCAAGACACTTACACATCCCATAATAGTTGAGGCAGACAGCCACAATAGACAATAGAACCCCAAAACATCACAGCAGATAGTACACAACAGCCAACACACAATGAATATACACACAATATATACAATGTATACAGCATTAAATCAGACTAGCACAGATCATAGTGGGGTTCTCATTCATGTGCCCCTATTAGAGACACAGGGTGATCTACACATAAGAGGCATCAAGGAAGCTGGACAAGGAGCCTCCAGAACTCTCCAGGGCAAGCAGAGCCGCACAAACCCCCGACCCAAAGTCACTCATGTCACACATCTCCCCTTTCGGCAGGAGACTAACGCAGGAGGAGACCCCAGACAGGTTGACTCCGAAGTTAGTCAGTCGTTTTAGTCCCCCAATGCACACAGTACCCCAAAATAAATTGTCCTAAACAGAGCATTACTTACCCAGCCAACCTCTGCCTCTCTCAGAGAACATGCCCGCCGCTGGGGAGAGGCCTGGACTGGCCCTTCTCCCTGGAGTCCTTTCAGCCGCTGGAGAGAAGACGGGGTGACTGGGCTTACTCCGTCATGCTATTGGGGATCTGGGCCGACTGCCCAGCATCCCTGGAGTATACAAGTGGGGACTGAAGGCCCATCCACTTGTGGTAGGTGAAAATCCCCCAGTGCTTGCAAAGCAAGGCTGACATTCTCCTGTCTGGTTAACCGTTGTGGCAGGAGGCTGGCTTCCTCCACTCCCAAACGGTGTAGCTGCCATTGGGGAGGTGAGCCGGCTGCTTCCTTTTCCGTTCCCTCATCTGGCTGCTGGGATGACATTTCTCTGTCACCGTCTTCCAGGTGCATGAATCCTTGTTAGGGAGTGACCATCTCCTTCTCGCATGGGGCCTCCGGAACCGCTGCATGTGTAGGGTAGAAGTCTTGGACCCTCTGTTCGGTTGCCAGCACTTCAGCTGGAGAAGGATCTGGTAACTCCGCTGATGCTGCTGGCACAAAATCCCATGTCCCTGTCAGTGTTGTGGGAGAAAGGCCGACTACCTCTTCTCTCAAGAAGGTCAAAGCCACTGTTGGTGTTGGGCAGAGGTTAGCAGAGCTCTGCCCTGTTGTCAGCACTTCAGGTTTGGGGACGGCAATCTCCGGAGTTTCCACTGCCGATTCTCTGGCATGCTGCTGAACGCATTCTAGCAGTTTACTGTATGCCCTTTCCAGATGCTGTTCCTTCCTTACCAAATAGTCTAGATCAGGTTTAAGCTCTTAGACCCCTGCAAAACCGAGCATAGCCTCTCTGTATTCTCACAGGTCTTCAAGGGTAGGTTACCCTTCATCGTCAAACACAAAACAATCTGTAAGGCTCTCCCACAGCAATCCAGGGCCACCAAAGTCATATCCCTCCGGAGAGCATTCTGTTGTCTCCCCTAAATATTCCTCCTCCACGTGCCATTGCAGAGCCCGATACCGATTGTCCAGCTCTATCTCCTGCTGGACCAGCCTGTCCAACTCAGTCACCCATTGCTCCTGAGGCCGCTTTCCCAGGAATTGCATCCATAACTCCCTTTGTTCACTGGCCTACTGCTCTGGGGTTGGAAAGCACTTGCCTTGTTGCATACCAGCAACTTGGAGGCATCTAATTCAGTGCCTTACCCGAATCTGCTGCCTGACCTCCAGGTAATCATCTGCAGACACAGACCTGGTGTATGCTGAAAGGACGATCTGCAGCAGCCCCGGGAACTCTGATGCCAGATCCATATCTCCGCTGGGGTGACTGAAGGCTGCTATCCGATCTTGGATCCAGGTGAAGGTCTTCACAGCCAAGAAGCACGATCCCGCTGCTGCCACCAGTTGTGACGATCCCTCCGTCCTCAAACAGATCTAGGTCCGCTGTCAATGCTTCCTCTGTCCAGATCCAGCACCGTCCAAGATTCTTTAGCCCCCCAGTCAACAGACAACACCTCAGTGTAGGGTAAAAACCAACAGACTCTTTATTCAAGCACATGTTATACAAGTGGGGACTGAAGGCCCATCCACTTGTGGTAGGTGAAAATCCCCCAGTGCTTGCAAAGCAAGGCTGACATTCTTCTGTCTGGTTAACCGTTGTGGCAGGAGGCTGGCTTCCTCCACTCCCAAAAGGTGTAGCTGCCATTGGGGAGGTGAGCCGGCTGCTTCCTTTTCCGTTCCCTCATCTGGCTGCTGGGATGACATTTCTCTGTCACCGTCTTCCAGGTGCATGTATCCTTGTTAGGGAGTGACCATCTCCTTCTCACATGGGGCCTCCGGAACCGCTGCATGTGTAGGGTAGAAGTCTTGGACCCTCTGTTTGGTTGCCAGCGCTTCAGCTGGAGAAGGATCTGGTAACTCCGCTGATGCTGCTGGCACAAAATCCCATGTCCCTGTCAGTGTTGTGGGAGAAAGGCCGACTACCTCTTCTCTCAAGAAGGTCAAAGCCACTGTTGGTGTTGGGCAGAGGTTAGCAGAGCTCTGCCCTGTTGTCAGCACTTCAGGTTTGGGGACGGCAATCTCCGGAGTTTCCACTGCCGATTCTCTGGCATGCTGCTGAACGCATTCTAGCAGTTTACTGTATGCCCTTTCCAGATGCTGTTCCTTCCTTACCAAATAGTCTAGATCAGGTTTAAGCTCTGAGACCCCTGCAAAACCGAGCATAGCCTCTCTGTATTCTCACAGGTCTTCAAGGGTAGGTTACCCTTCATCGTCAAACACAAAACAATCTGTAAGGCTCTCCCACAGCAATCCAGGGCCACCAAAGTCATATCCCTCCGGAGAGCATTCTGTTGTCTCCCCTAAATATTCCTCCTCCACGTGCCATTGCAGAGCCCGATACCGATTGTCCAGCTCTATCTCCTGCTGGACCAGCCTGTCCAACTCAGTCACCCATTGCTCCTGAGGCCGCTTTCCCAGGAATTGCATCCATAACTCCCTTTGTTCACTGGCCTACTGCTCTGGGGTTGGAAAGCACTTGCCTTGTTGCATACCAGCAACTTGGAGGCATCTAATTCAGTGCCTTACCCGAATCTGCTGCCTGACCTCCAGGTAATCATCTGCAGACACAGACCTGGTGTATGCTGAAAGGACGATCTGCAGCAGCCCCGGGAACTCTGATGCCAGATCCATATCTCCGCTGGGGTGACTGAAGGCTGCTATCCGATCTTGGATCCAGGTGAAGGTCTTCACAGCCAAGAAGCACGATCCCGCTGCTGCCACCAGTTGTGACGATCCCTCCGTCCTCAAACAGATCTAGGTCCGCTGTCAATGCTTCCTCTGTCCAGATCCAGCACCGTCCAAGATTCTTTAGCCCCCCAGTCAACAGACAACACCTCAGTGTAGGGTAAAAACCAACAGACTCTTTATTCAAGCACATGTTATACAAGTGGGGACTGAAGGCCCATCCACTTGTGGTAGGTGAAAATCCCCCAGTGCTTGCAAAGCAAGGCTGACATTCTTCTGTCTGGTTAACCGTTGTGGCAGGAGGCTGGCTTCCTCCACTCCCAAAAGGTGTAGCTGCCATTGGGGAGGTGAGCCGGCTGCTTCCTTTTCCGTTCCCTCATCTGGCTGCTGGGATGACATTTCTCTGTCACCGTCTTCCAGGTGCATGAATCCTTGTTAGGGAGTGACCATCTCCTTCTCACATGGGGCCTCCGGAACCGCTGCATGTGTAGGGTAGAAGTCTTGGACCCTCTGTTCGGTTGCCAGCGCTTCAGCTGGAGAAGGATCTGGTAACTCCGCTGATGCTGCTGGCACAAAATCCCATGTCCCTGTCAGTGTTGTGGGAGAAAGGCCGACTACCTCTTCTCTCAAGAAGGTCAAAGCCACTGTTGGTGTTGGGCAGAGGTTAGCAGAGCTCTGCCCTGTTGTCAGCACTTCAGGTTTGGGGACGGCAATCTCCGGAGTTTCCACTGCCGATTCTCTGGCATGCTGCTGAACGCATTCTAGCAGTTTACTGTATGCCCTTTCCAGATGCTGTTCCTTCCTTACCAAATAGTCTAGATCAGGTTTAAACTCTGAGACCCCTGCAAAACCGAGCATAGCCTCTCTGTATTCTCACAGGTCTTCAAGGGTAGGTTACCCTTCATCGTCAAACACAAAACAATCTGTAAGGCTCTCCCACAGCAATCCAGGGCCACCAAAGTCATATCCCTCCGGAGAGCATTCTGTTGTCTCCCCTAAATATTCCTCCTCCACGTGCCATTGCAGAGCCCGATACCGATTGTCCAGCTCTATCTCCTGCTGGACCAGCCTGTCCAACTCAGTCACCCATTGCTCCTGAGGCCGCTTTCCCAGGAATTGCATCCATAACTCCCTTTGTTCACTGGCCTACTGCTCTGGGGTTGGAAAGCACTTGCCTTGTTGCATACCAGCAACTTGGAGGCATCTAATTCAGTGCCTTACCCGAATCTGCTGCCTGACCTCCAGGTAATCATCTGCAGACACAGATATGGTGTATGCTGAAAGGACGATCTGCAGCAGCCCCGGGAACTCTGATGCCAGATCCATATCTCCGCTGGGGTGACTGAAGGCTGCTATCCGATCTTGGATCCAGGTGAAGGTCTTCACAGCCAAGAAGCACGATCCCGCTGCTGCCACCAGTTGTGACGATCCCTCCATCCTCAAACAGATCTAGGTCCGCTGTCAATGCTTCCTCTGTCCAGATCCAGCACCGTCCAAGATTCTTTAGCCCCCCAGTCAACAGACAACACCTCAGTGTAGGGTAAAAACCAACAGACTCTTTATTCAAGCACATGTTATACAGATATCTCACTTCAAAACACTCCCCCCACCCTTGGGAAACAGGGCGGGTTAAACTGTCCAATGACAATGGTGACATAGGTCAGGTGTGTTCAAACTTCTTATCAGTAAACAGTCTTAGCAGGGGGGCTGCCGGAGAAATCCCCCCTCCCTCTTTCCTCACAGCAAGACACTACACATCCCATAATAGTTGAGGCAGACACAATAGACAATAGAACCCCAAAACATCACAGCAAATAGTACACAACAGCCAACACACAATACACACACAATATATACAATGTATACAGCATTGAGTCCTTCTAGCACAGATCATAGTGGGGTTCTCATTCATGTGCCCCTATTAGAGACACGGGGTGATCTACACATAAGAGGGGTCGGGGAAGCTGGACAAGGAGCCTCCAGAACTCTCCAGGGCAACCTGAGCCGCACAAACCCCCGACCCAAAGTCACTCCTGTCACAGTTGTACACAAGATCCCCTATTAATGAATCTTCTTATTGGTTGTACACAGGATCCCCTATTATTATTTTTTGTAAATGTATTTTTATTAATATTGCGAAGAGGAAACTTTAGCTTCTACACAAGCGATACAAAAAGGAGTCAGATTTTGTTGGCTTTGCTATTTAGGGAACATTCAGCTGTAGTCTGGATCGGTGGTGGGAAAGGCGGATATGTTGTTACATAATTGTCTTATGTAACTCCTTGTTAATTGAGTGATAATTATCAAATGTTCTAATCAGTTCTGGGAAGAGACGATGTTTTAGGAAAAATCCCTTTTTAGAGGTTAAGGATCACCTCGCACCTCTAATCATCTCTCAAGTTGCGGTAGTTCGGGTTTCCTCTTTCCCATGGCTGTGTGCCCGACATATAATGCTGAAGATTTTGTATAAATTGTTAGGGGGGCGTGCCACATCCCATTGTCTTTTGCTTAACTGACCGAAGTGGCAACTGTACCCGTTACCTGATTATACCAGTAAACCTTCTACTGGTTGCATTGAAGGATGTCTTTCATTTGAGGGCTCAACTTAACAATATTTCAATAGTACAGAAGACACAAAAAGAGGAACCCAAAACCACGCCAAGCAGGGCGGGATTCCTAGAAAAAAAATTGCAAACAGAAAAACACCCACAAAACACCACTAAGATCCAACACCACCCAGATCCAACACCACCCAGATCCAACACAAACCACATCCAACACCACCCAGATCCAACACCACCCAGATCCAACACCAACCACATCCAACACCACCCAGATCCAACACCACCCAGATCCAACACCACCCAGATCCAACACCACCCAGATCCAACACCAACCACATCCAACACCACCCAGATCCAACACCACCCAGATCCAACACCACCCAGATCCAACACCACCCAGATCCAACACCACCCAGATCCAACACCAACCACATCCAATACCACCCAGATCCAACACCACCCAGATCCAACACCACCCAGATTCAACACCAACCACATCCAACACCAACCACATCCAACACCACCCAGATCCAACACCACCCAGATTCAACACCAACCACATCCAACACTACCCAGATCCAACACCACCCAGATCCAACACCAACCACATCCAACACCACCCAGATCCAACACCACCCAGATCCAACACCACCCAGATCCAACACCACCCAGATCCAACACCAACCACATCCAACACCACCCAGATCCAACACCACCCAGATCCAACACCACCCAGATCCAACACCACCCAGATCCAACACCACCCAGATCCAACACAAACCACATCCAACACCACCCAGATCCAACACCACCCAGATCCAACACCACCCAGATCCAACACCAACCACATCCAACACCAACCACATCCAACACCACCCAGATCCAACACCACCCAGATCCAACACCACCCAGATCCAACACCACCCAGATCCAACACCAACCACATCCAACACCACCCAGATCCAACACCAACCACATCCAACACCACCCAGATCCAACACCAACCACATCCAACACCACCCAGATCCAACACCACCCAGATCCAACACCAACCACATCCAACACCACCCAGATCCAACACCACCCAGATCCAACACCACCCAGATCCAACACCACCCAGATCCAACACCACCCAGATCCAACACCAACCACATCCAACACCACCCAGATCCAACACCACCCAGATCCAACACCACCCAGATCCAACACCAACCACATCCAACACCAACCACATCCAACACCAACCACATCCAACACCACCCAGATCCAACACCACCCAGATCCAACACCACCCAGATCCAACACCAACCACATCCAACACCACCCAGATCCAACACCACCCAGATCCAACACCGACCACATCCAACACCATCCAGTTCCAACACCACCCAGATCCAACACCACCCAGATCCAACACCACCCAGATCCAACACCACCCAGATCCAACACCACCCAGATCCAACACCAACCACATCCAACACCACCCAGATCCAACACCACCCAGATCCAACACCACCCATATCCAACACCAACCACATCCAACACCACCCAGTTCCAACACCACCCAGATCCAACACCACCCAGATCCAACACCAACCACATCCAACACCACCCAGATCCAACACCACCCAGATCCAACACCACCCACATCCAACACCACCCAGATCCAACACCACCCAGATCCAACACCACCCAGATCCAACACCAACCACATCCAACACCACCCAGATCCAACACCACCCAGATCCAACACCACCCAGATCCAACACCACCCAGATCCAACACCACCCAGATCCAACACCACCCAGATTCAACACCAACCACATCCAACACCACCTAGATCCAACACCACCCAGATCCAACACCAACCACATCCAACACCACCCAGATCCAACACCACCCAGATCCAACACCAACCACATCCAACACCACCTAGATCCAACACCACCCAGATCCAACACCAACCACATCCAACACCACCCAGATCCAACACCACCCAGATCCAACACCAACCACATCCAACACCAACCACATCCAACACCACCCAGATCCAACACCACCCAGATCCAACACCACCCAGATCCAACACCACCCAGATCCAACACCAACCACATCCAACACCACCCAGATCCAACACCAACCACATCCAACACCACCCAGATCCAACACCAACCACATCCAACACCACCCAGATCCAACACCACCCAGATCCAACACCAACCACATCCAACACCACCCAGATCCAACACCACCCAGATCCAACACCACCCAGATCCAACACCACTCAGATCCAACACCACCCAGATCCAACACCAACCACATCCAACACCACCCAGATCCAACACCACCCAGATCCAACACCACCCAGATCCAACACCAACCACATCCAACACCAACCACATCCAACACCAACCACATCCAACACCACCCAGATCCAACACCACCCAGATCCAACACCACCCAGATCCAACACCAACCACATCCAACACCACCCAGATCCAACACCACCCAGATCCAACACCGACCACATCCAACACCACCCAGTTCCAACACCACCCAGATCCAACACCACCCAGATCCAACACCACCCAGATCCAACACCAACCACATCCAACACCACCCAGATCCAACACCACCCAGATCCAACACCAACCACATCCAACACCACCCAGTTCCAACACCACCCAGATGCAACACCACCCAGATCCAACACCAACCACATCCAACACCACCCAGATCCAACACCACCCAGATCCAACACCACCCACATCCAACACCACCCAGATCCAACACCACCCAGATCCAACACCACCCAGATCCAACACCAACCACATCCAACACCACCCAGATCCAACACCAACCACATCCAACACCACCCAGATCCAACACCACCCAGATCCAACACCACCCAGATCCAACACCACCCAGATCCAACACCACCCAGATTCAACACCAACCACATCCAACACCACCTAGATCCAACACCACCCAGATCCAACACCAACCACATCCAACACCACCCAGATCCAACACCACCCAGATCCAACACCACCCAGATCCAACACCAACCACATCCAACACCACCTAGATCCAACACCACCCAGATCCAACACCAACCACATCCAACACCACCCAGATCCAACACCACCCAGATCCAACACCACCCAGATCCAACACCACTCAGATCCAACACCACCCAGATCCAACACCACCCAGATCCAACACCAACCACATCCAACACCACCCAGATCCAACACCACCCAGATCCAACACCACCCAGATCCAACACCACCCACACCCAACACCACCCAGATCCAACACCACTCACATCCAACACCACTCACATCCAACACCACCCCGATCCAAATACCACCCAGATCCAACACCACCCACACCCAACACCACCCAGATCCAACACCACCCAGATCCAACACCAACCACATCCAACACCACCCAGATCCAACACCACCCAGATCCAACACCATCCAGATCCAACACCACCCAGATCCAACACCACTCAGATCCAACACCACCCAGATCCAACACCACCCAGATCCAACACCAACCACATCCAACACCACCCAGATCCAACACCACCCAGATCCAACACCACCCAGATCCAACACCACCCAGATCCAACACCACCCACATCCAACACCACCCAGATCCAACACCACTCACATCCAACACCACTCACATCCAACACCACTCACATCCAACACCACCCCGATCCAAATACCACCCAGATCCAACACCACCCACACCCAACACCATCCAGATCCAACACCACCCAGATCCAACACCACCCAGATTCAACACCAACCACATCCAACACCACCCAGATCCAACACCACTCACATCCAACACCACTCACATCCAACACCACCCCGATCCAAATACCACCCAGATCCAACACCACCCACACCCAACACCACCCAGATCCAACACCACCCAGATCCAACACCAACCACATCCAACACCAACCACATCCAACACCACCCAGATCCAACACCACCCAGATCCAACACCACCCAGATCCAACACCACTCACATCCAACACCACTCACATTAAACACCACCCAGATTCAACACCAACCACATCCAACACCACCCAGATCCAACACCACCCAGATCCAACACCACCCAGATCCAACACCACTCACATCCAACACCACTCACATCCAACACCACCCAGATCCAACACCACCCACACCCAACACCACCCAGATCCAACACCACCCACATCCAACACCACCCACATCCAACACCACTCAGATCCAACACCACCCACATCCAACACCACCCACATCCAACACCACCCACATCCAACACCACCCACATCCAACACCACTCAGATCCAACACCACTCAGATCCAACACCATTCAGATCCAACACCACCCACATCCAACACCACTCAGATCCAACACCACTCAGATCCAACACCACTCCACCTGTGTACAGAGACCTGTCCAGTGGATTTGTTGCCCCATGCCCCCCCAGATAGGTCTCTGTATACAGGTGGAGTTGTTGCCCCATGCCCCCCTCCCCTGGGCAGGTCTCTGCATACAGGTGGAGATGTTGCCCCATGCCCCCCTCCCCTGGGCAGGTGTCTGTACACAGGTGGAGTTGTTCCCCGTGCAGGTAGTTGGGGGTGATATTGGTACTATGAAGTTCTATATAATGAAGGATGGATGGAGACGGAGCTGGAGGGAATACAGGGATGGACTGTTTACATTGTTAGTAACTCTTCTGTCATGTCTGATTTGCCGCCAGCAGACACTATGACATCACAAGAGCCGAGGACAGATCTGCTGAGACAAATCATCGCTCAATTAGAGGAGCCGCTGAGCGGGCAAATTACAGAGCGAGTGACTGGGTGACCGCGGGGTTAGAGGCCGCTCCCCCCTAATCTGCATGAAGATGGGGGGATGGGGGGGTGACACGGTGATGGGGTCATAATGGACAAAATGGCAGCTTTCAGTGTCTGTCAGTACTGACTGTACTGCCTGTGTATACTGATGTGGCCCTAAAGGGCCCTCAGGACCCCCCTTAGGGAAACATGGAAGAATTTGGGTCCCTGGTCTGTAATGGGGGCACCTTGTGTGGCATATAAAGGGCAGCAATAAATATGCAGATCGCTCTTCTCATTTCTAGGAAAGTTCTAGCAGCTGAGAGGTTAATTCTCCAGGATCCGCTATTTTTATCCTCATCTTTGGGCAACTTGTCCCGTACGATCATCGTCATCCTCATGCCAACCGATGAAACATTCTGACCGGAGGGCTCATCCCAATCCATGGCACAGCCAGCTGCCCCCCCCCCCGACCCCTCACCCTGAGACTAGTCCTAGGACTTATCCTTCCATCCCCCACCCAACCCATAATAACCCCTCATATGTATGAGGAGGGAGGATGGAGGGAGTGAGGAGGAGAGAGGATGGAGAGAGTGAGGAGGAGAGAGGATGGAGAGAGTGAGGAGGAGAGGGGGTGGAGAGAGGATGGAGGGAGTGAGGAGGAGAGAGGATGGAGGGAGTGAAGAGGAGAGAGGATGGAGGGAGTAAGGAGGAGAAGGGGTGGAGAGAGTGATGAGGAGAGAGGATGGAGGGAGTGAGGAGGAGAGAGGATGGAGGGAGTGAGGAGGAGAGAGGATGGAGGGAGTGAGGAGGAGAAGGGATAGAGGGAGTGAGGAGGAGAGAGGGTGGAGGGAGTGAGGAGGATAGAGGATGGAGGGAGTGAGGAGAGGGGTTGGAGAGAGTGAGGAGGAGAGAGGATGGAGGGAGTGAGGAGGAGAGAGGATGGAGGGAGTGAGGAGAGAGGATGGAGGGAGTGAAGAGAGGGGTTGGAGGGAGTGAGGAGGAGAGAGGATGGAGGGAGTGAGGAGGAGAGAGGATGGAGGGAGTGAGGAGAGAGGATGGAGGGAGTGAAGAGAGGGGTTGGAGGGAGTGAGGAGGAGAGAGGATGGAGGGAGTGAGGAGGAGAGAGGATGGAGGGAGTGAGGAGAGAGGATGGAGGGAGTGAGGAGGAGAGAGGATGGAGGGAGTGAGGAGAGGGGTTGGAGGGAGTGAGGAGGAGAGAGGATGGAGTGAGTGAGGAGGAGAGAGGATGGAGGGAGTGAGGAGGAGAGAGGATGGAGGGAGTGAGGAGAGGGGTTGGAGGGAGTGAGGAGGAGAGAGGATGGAGGGAGTGAGGAGGATAGAGGATGGAGGGAGTGAGGAGGGGAGAGGATGGAGGGAGTGAGGAGGGGAGAGGATGGAGGGAGTGAGGAGGGGAGAGGGGTTGGAGGGAGTGAGGAGGAGAGAGGATGGAGGGAATGAGGAGGAGAGAGGATGGAGGGAGTGAGGAGAGGGGTTGGAGGGAGTGAGGAGGAGAGAGGATAGAGGGAGTGAGGAGGAGAGAGGATGGAGGGAGTGAGAAGGAGAGAGGATGGAGGGAGTGAGGAGAGGGGTTGGAGGGAGTGAGGAGGAGAGAGGATGGAGTGAGTGAGGAGGAGAGAGGATGGAGGGAGTGAGGAGGAGAGAGGATGGAGGGAGTGAGGAGAGGGGTTGGAGGGAGTGAGGAGAGAGGATGGAGGGAGTGAGGAGGAGAGAGGATGAGGGAGCGAGGAGAGGGGTTGGAGGGAGTGAGGAGGAGAGAGGATGGAGTGAGTGAGGAGGAGAGAGGTTGGAGGGAGTGAGGAGAGAGGATGGAGGGAGTGAGGAGGAGAGAGGATGGAGGGAGTGAGGAGAGGGGTTGGAGGGAGTGAGGAGGAGAGAGGATGGAGGGAGTGAGGAGGAGAGAGGATGGAGGGAGTGAGGAGAGGGGTTGGAGGGAGTGAGGAGGAGAGAGGATGGAGTGAGTGAGGAGGAGAGAGGTTGGAGGGAGAGAGGATAGATGACTCAGAATATTTAAGAGGTGCCCTCCCACTGCCAGGCCACTTGCTGGGGATTGGCTGGGGCCCTCCTCAATACTCCAGGCAGCTCCTCCTAACCTCCTTCCCATTCTTCTGGAATCTTCTCCAAGGTTCCGGCAAGGGATGATGAGTCACCCAGCCTCCCTGAGTCCCTCCCGCTGACCCAGATTCACCCAGCTTGGCTCTCAGCGAGCTAAATTTTCCTACACTACAAAACTTACTATGTACTTCCAGCACTCTACACTAGGTGGTGCTACATTTTTATCTTTCAGGAAGTGTTTCTCGATGATAAACTTTTCATCTGATTTCTAAATTGCTGAATTTGTAAATTCCAGAAGCTGATATAAAGGAATATAAGTGGTAAATAAAAAGCACTTGTGGGGTTAACTAATCATTTTTGTGTAATTCTCCTGCAAAGGGGCGTGGCAGGGGGCGTGTCCTATGCCTACATACTTTTGCTAATAGGTGTTTCTCGTTCCCATCTCAGAAAGTTAGGGGTGTGGCTAAATGACACTGATGTTCGGCGCGTCATTAAATATAACCTGAGCTGGCTTGTGCCATCCACTACACCAACATGCCCACCTACCCCCCATCCACTACACCCACATACCCACCTACCCCCCATCCACTACACCCACATGCCCACCTACCCCCCATCCACTACACCCATATGCCCACCTACCCCCATCCACTACACCCACATGCCCACCTACCCCCGTATACTACACCCACATGCCCACCTACCCCCCATCCACTACACCCACATGCCCACCTACCCCCATACACTACACCCACATGCCCACCTACCCCCCGTACACTACACCCACATGCCCACCTACCCCCATACACTACACCCACATGCCCACCTACCCCCCATACACTACACCCACATATACTGCAAGAAAGAGTGTCCTAGACACACATAAACCTCGGGACAATGGAGCTTCTATCTCATCTACACAGAATATAGATAGAGAGGAACTCAGGGGCTGTGTACTAACTGCTGAGACATCAAACACCTTGATCAGGATTATGTAATGTATATCACAGTATAGAGAGCACAGTGGTCAGTAGGGATGAGCTTCGAGTTCGACTTGAACATCGTCTGTTCGGTGAACATTATGGGCCGTTCGCGCCAAAATTCGAGTGCCGTGTCACGGTCCATAATTCACTGCGGCATCGCAGTGCATTGCTGGCTGATGATTGGCCAAGCATGCACTATGACCCGCATGCTTGGCCAATCACAGCGCCGTAAGTACAGAGAGCCGTAATTGGCCAAAGCCAGGGTGGCTTTGGCCAATCATGGCTCAGAGGAGTAGGTACACGCCCCACACTATATAAGGCCGCCGGCTTGGCGGCCTTGTGTAGTGTGTTGGCGTTGGTTAAAGGAAAGAGACAGAGAGACAGAGAGAGAGAGAGAGATAGAGAGAGAGACAGTGTAATTTATATTGAGTTAGATAGAGCAGGCAGTCAGTTAGCTGCTGTTACAGTGTGTAGAGGATATATATGCATCCTAGGTGTTGTATATATATTTATACACTGTATTCAGTTTAGCTAGATCCATTCCTGTTATTCTCTATACTGTGACAGGCAGGCAGGTGATTGTGCTAGCTGCAGACAGTCAGTGTTTCAGTTAGTGTACTGTGTGCTTTGCACAGTGTGCACTTAAATCTACCTCAATACAATATCTGGTGTTCTGATACAAATACAGGCAGGGAGCTGCAGTATTTTGCTTTAGTGTCCTCTGCACAGTGTGCACCTAAAACTAACTGAAGACAATTGCTGGTGTTCTCATACTAATACCACAGCAGGCAGTTGATTCTGCTAGCTGCAGTATAATCACTCTAGATCTATATATATTCATCCCACCTTTGGGCAGCTACATCTCACTGCAGGCCATTAGTATGTCTGGAAGGCAAACAAGGAGAGGCAGACAGTCACAAGGCAATAAAAGAGGGCAAGCAGGCTCTGTGTCCAGAGGCAACAGTGCTGGTCGTGGACAAAGTGCATCCTCATCAGCACGTGGCCGTGGGACACGCTTGCCCTTCTTTTCGGCAGCTGGCCATGTTGAGCTGCAACATGCCGAAGACTTGGTAGAGTGGATGACCAAGCCGTCCTCATCCTCCTCATCCTCTCTCACCCAGGCTCAGGGTACTTTGTCTGGCAAAGCAGCTGCCAAAGCGGCCTCTTACCTCGGCTCAATGGCATCAGTCACTCCTTCCCTAGCCCCACCATGTCCTCCTGAGGAGTCCCCCGAACTGTTTGAGCACAGTGTTGGGTACATGCTTCAGTAGGATGCCCAGCGTTTTGAAGGCTCCGATGATGGTACCCAGCTAGAGGAAGGCAGTAACGTGAACCCAGAGAGAGGGGGTGCCCAAGAAGGACAGCAATCTGGCAGTCATGTTCCAGCAGCTGCAGCATACTGCCAGATTTACTCCAGTGATGAGGAGGGAGGGGATGATGAGGTCACTGACTCCACGTGGGTGCCTGATAGGAGAGAGGAGGAGGAGGAGGAGGTGGAGGCACATCTCCAACGAGGCAGGATGCGCTCCAGGGGCCAGCTTAAGGGCCATCAACCGACTGCATCACACCGCAGTGTTCCGCATGTGCTGTCTCACGCTGCTGTCTCTGCCGGTTAATTCCAAAAGTTCTTTGGTGTGGGCCTTATTTCAGACATGTGCAGCAGATCACACCGTTGCTATTTGCAACATATGTCTCAAGTGTATATCGCGTGGCCAAAACATCAGCCGCTTGGGCACCACATGCTTGACCAGACATATGTTGACCTGCCATGCAGTTCGTTGGCACGCCTACCTCAAAGACCCACACCAAAGAACAAAGCGGACCTCTCCTTGCACCGCATCAGCTGGGATCTCCAACCCCACTATAACTTCAGTCCTCTCTGAAACATGCACTGAGAGGAATGAAGGTGTAGAATTAGGTGTGTCACAGCCAAGTACTTGCGCCCACTCTGCTAGCAGTACACCAACGTCCGATTCTAGCAGGCAAATTTCCCTGCCCCAGCTGCTGGACCGTCGAAAGAAGTTCACTCCCAGCCATCCACATGCCCAGCGGTTGAATGCTAGCTTGGCTAAATTGCTAGCGCTTCAACTGCTGCCTTTTCAGTTGGTAGACTCGGCCCCCTTCCGTGAGTTTGTGGAATGTGCGGTTCCTCAGTGGCAGGTTCCCAAACGCCACTTTTTTTCACGGAAGGCGATTCAGGCTCTCTACTGGCATGTGGAAGGCAATGTCTTGGCCTCGCTGGACAGAGCGGTCAGCGGTAAGGTGCATATTACTGCTGACTCATGGTCCAGCAGGCATGGACAGGGACGTTACCTATCTTTTACGGCCCATTGGGTCACTCTGCAGGCAGCTGGGAAGGATGCAGGACAGGGTGCAGTAGTGTTGGAGGTTGTCCTGCCACCAAGCCTCCAAAATGCTACTAGTGGTGATTCTGACACACCTCTCTCCTCCACCCCCTCCGCTTCTTCCTCCAGGGCCTCTTCCTGTGCTTTGTCCTCGGAACCAGCGGTGCTCCATAGGCGTTCAAGGGGCTACGCAAGTACGCAGGCAAAAAGATGCCATGCCGTGCTTGCGCTGGTGTGTTTGGGGGACAGGAGCCACACTGGGGCAGAGATTCTGTCAGCTCTGCAGGGGCAGGCTCAGAGGTGGTTGACGCCACGCCAGCTTAAGCCAGGAAAGGTGGTTTCCAACAATGGCACCAACCTCCTCTCCGCCCTCCGACAGGGACAACTGACCCATGTGCCCTGTTTTGCTCACGTCCTTAACTTGGTGGTGCAGCGGTTCTTGGGCAGATACCTGGGCTTACAGGAGGTCCTGAAGCAGGCCAGGAAACTCTGTGGGCATTTCCGCCGGTCATATAATGCCAGTGCTCGGCTGGCTGACGTGCAAAAGGAATTTGACCTGCCCAAGAACCGCCTAATCTGTGACATGCCCACCAGGTGGAACTCTACGTTGGCCATGCTGCAGCGGCTGCACACGCAGCAGAGGGCCATCAATGAGTATCTGTTGCAATATCTCACCAGGACAGGGTCAGGGGATTCTTTTCCCCATGCCAGTGGGCCATGAGCAGAGATGCATGCACTGTCCTGGCACCATTTGAGGAGGCCACGAGGATGGTGAGCAGTGACAGTGCATGCATCAGTGACACTGTCCCTCTTGTCCACCTGTTGGAGCACACGCTGCGTGGAATAATTGACAGGGCACTTGAGGCAGAATAGAGGCAGGAAGAGGAGGACTTCCTTACCTCTCAAGGCCCCCTTTATCCAGACAGTGTTTCCGCTGGCCCGCCTATCACACAGGAAAAGGACGAAGAGGAGGAGGATTGTGTCAGCATGGAGGTGGAGCCTAGCACTCAGCATCAGCAGCAGTCTTCAAGGGATCAATTACAGTCCCAAGACACCCACGGACTTGTACGTGGCTGGGAGGAGGTGGCTGCGGATCATGTTGTCCTGAGTGACCCAGAGGACTCCGGACCGAATGCCTCAGCAAACCTACGCTGCATGGCCTCCCTGATCCTGCAAAGCCTGGGGGCAAGATCAGACTTGGACACCTTTCCCACTGAAAATCCTCTGGGTTACTGGGTCTTGAGGATCGATCACTGGCCAGAGCTTGTACAGTAGTGATGAGCCGAACACCCCCGGGTTCGGTTCGCACCAGAACCCGCGAACGGACCGAAAGTTCGTACGAACATTAGAACCCTATTAAATACAATGGATGCGAACGTTCGAATTCTAAAGTGCTAATTATAACAACTATTATGCATGTTATTGTCCTAAAAAGGGTTTGGGAACCCGGGTTCTGCCCCAGGGGACATGTATCAATGCAAAAAGAAGTTTTAAAAACGGTCGTTTTTCGGGAGCAGTCATTTTAATGATGCATAAAGTGAAAAAAAAAAAGTCAAATATTCCTTTAAATATCGTACCTGGGGGGTGTCTAAAGTATGCCTGTGAAGTGCCACGTGTTTCCCGTGTTTAGAACTGTCCCTGCACAAAATGACACTTCTAAAGGAAAAAAAAGCCATTTAAAACTGCTTGCGGCTTTAATGTAATGTCTGGTCCCGGTAATATGGATGAAAATCTTTAAGAAAAATGGCATAGCTACCCCATGACCCCCCCCCCCCCCCTACCCCAGCCCATTACCAGCCCCTTTGGGTCTTGTATGGATATTAAGGGGAACCCCGCACATAAAATAAAAAAGGCCCTATATACTCTGAACAGCCGTATACAGGCGGTGCATACAAGACAGGGACTGTAGGTTTGTTCTTATGTAGAATCTGTTTGTAATTTTGAACAGGTACATTGTTGAAGTGTAGCTCCAGCCCAAAAATCTATTTTTAAACTTTTTGGAAAACATAGGTAAGGGTTATCACCCCTGTAACATTTTTTTTGCTGTCTGTGCCCCTGTTCAGAACATTTCACCTCACTTTCCGTCCCAATGACAACTGTTTTTGAAATGTGGTGTTTTTCTTGAAACAAGGATTGCTGATAAAGCATCAGTACAGAGGAGACACCTTTCTCCCATATTTATTCTTACAGGAGAGAATTTTCCTTCCTAGGGGTAGATTTCCTCTCACTTCCTGTTGTCTTCTTGCGTTTGCAAGTAGGAGTCGTTTGTAAGTTGGATGTTTGAAAGTAGGGACCTGCCGTATATACTCTGCAGAAATAGGCCCCTTAGTTGTTGGTGTTGGCACAACACTGTAAGCACTCACAGTTACTCTTGGTTGGTGCTGGAATGCCCTGCTGTCAACTATTATATCAGGAATTCTAATTACATATAAATGTTGAACAGTGGTAGTAAAAAATGGGCCTTTGATGGTGGTGCTGGTGCCACAACACTGTAAGCCCTGACAGTTACTCTTGGTGGGTGCAGCAATGGGCCCTGCTGTGAATTATTAGATCAAGAATTGTAATTGCATGCCCCTGTTGAACAGGGGCTGAAAAATTGGGCCTTTCGTGGTGGTGGTGGTGGTGGTGGTGTTGCCACAACACTGTAAGCGCTCAGAGTTACTCTTGGTGGGTGCAGCAATGGGCCCTGCTGTGAATTATTAGATCAAGAATTGTAATTGCATGCCCCTGTTGAACAAGGGCTGAAAAATTGGGCCTTTCGTGGTGGTGGTGGTGGTGGCGTTGCCACAACACTGTAAGCCCTCAGAGTTACTCTTGGTGGGTGCAGCAATGGGCCCTGCTGTGAATTATTAGATCAAGAATTGTAATTGCATGCCCCTGTTGAACAGGGGCTGAAAAATTGGGCCTTAGGCACTGGTGGCACAACACTACAACCCCTCACAGATACTGTACTTGGAGCACAGCAATGAGCCCTGTTGCAAAGTATTGCTTCAAAAATTGTAATGACACGCCCCTGTTAAACAGGGGCTGAAAAATTGGGCCTTAGGCACTGGTGCCACAACACTCCAACCCCTCACAGATACTGTACTTGGAGCACAGCAATGAGCCCTATGGCAAATTATTGCTAAAAAAATTGTAATTACACGCCCCTGTAAAACAGGGGCTGAAAAATTGGGCCTTAGCCACTGGTGGCGGCACCCATAAACAAAAATGATCTTCCAAGCTATCATCATCAATCGTATCATTGAGGACTCGGAGGAGGAGGATAGCCAGTCAACATAACAGCACAGGCACTCAGCATCAGCATCAGTCTTGAAGGGATGTGACATGTTAAAATCAATTAGTCTGTTATATCAGCATCAGGTGTGTGGTAGCTGGTGGTGATCCAAGACTGGTTCATCTTGATGAAAGTCAGTCGATCAACCGAGTCGGTGGACAGGCGCACCCTGTGATCCGTGACAAATCCTCCAGCAGCACTGAATGTGCGTTCCGAAAGAACGCTGGATGCAGGACAGGCCAGTAGCTTAATTGCATACTGTGCAAGCTCTGGCCAGTGATCCATCCTCAAGACCCAGTAAGCCAGAGGATTTTCGGTGGGGAAGGTGTCCAAGTCTGACCTTGCCCCTAGATATTCCTGCACCATGTTTATCAGACGCTGGCGATGGTTGCTGGAACCGATCATACTTTGGGGCTGCGGACTAAAGAATTGTCTGAACGCATCGGTCAGACGGCCACCTTCCCCACCGCTCCTTCTTTGACTGGCCGAAGCCTCAGCAACTCGTTGTCCAGGACCAGGAGTTTGTAACCTCCCAGTCTCTGGGAACGCGTTGCACAGACCTTTCTGCAAGGCCTCCCGGAGTTGTCTCATCCTCTGCTCCCTCTGCGACGGTAACATAAGGTCCGCAACCTTACCCTTGTACCGTGGATCAAGGAGAGTGGCCAGCCAGTAATGGTCCCTCTCCTTGATCCGAAGAATACGAGGATCCTTCCGCAGACTTTGCAGGATCAGGGAGGCCATGCAGCGTAGGTTTGCTGAGGCATTCGCTCCGGAGTCCTCTGGGTCACTAAGGACGACATGATCCGCAGCCACCTCCTCCCAGCCACGTACAAGTCCACTGGTTTCTTGGGACTGTAAATCATCCCTAAAAGACTGCTGCTGATGATGCTGAGTGCCAGCCTCCACCTCCATGCTGACACAATCCTCCTCCTCCTCCTCCTCCTCGTCCTCTTCCTGTGCGATGGGTGGGACAGAAGGAACACTGTCTGGGTAAAGGGGGCCTTGAGAGGCAAGGAAGTCCTCCTCTTCCTGCCTCTGTTCTGCCTCAAGTGCCCTGTCCATTATTCCACGCAGCGTGTGCTCCAACAGGTGGACAAGAGGTACAGTGTCACTGATGCATGCACTGTCACTGCTCACCATCCTCGTGGCCTCCTCAAATGGTGCCAGGACAGTGCATGCATCCCTGATCATGCCCCACTGGCGTGGAGAAAAAAAACCAAGCTCCCCTGACCCTGTCCTGGTGCCGTAGTCGCACAGGTACTCATTGATGGCCCTCTGCTGCGTGTGCAGCCGCTGCAGCATGGCCAACGTTGAGTTCCACCTGGTGGGCATGTCACATATAAGGCGGTTCTTGGGCAGGTTCAACTCCTTTTGCAGCTCAGCCAGGCGAGCACTGGCATTATAAGATCTGCGGAAATGCACACAGACTTTCCTGGCCTGCCTCAGGACATCCTGTAAGCCCGGGTACCTGCCCAAGAACCGCTGCACCACCAGGTTAAGGACGTGAGCCACACAGGGCACATGGGTCAGTTGTCCCTGTCGGAGGGCGGAGAGGAGGTTGGTGCCATTGTCGCAAACCACCATTCCTGGCTTAAGCTGGCGTGGCGTCAACCACCTCTCGGCCTGGCCCTGCAGAGCAGACAGGACCTCTGCCCCAGTGTGGCTTCTGTCCCCCAAACACACCAGCGCAAGCACGGCATGGCATCTTTTTGCCTGCGTACTTGCGTAGCCCCTTGAACGCCTACGGAGCACTGCTGGTTCCGAGGACAAACCACAGGAAGAGGCCATGGAGGAAGAAGAAGAGGAGGGGGTGGAGGAGAGAGGTGTGTCACAACCAGTAGTAGCATTTTGGAGGCGTGGCGGTGGAACAACCTCCAACACTACTGCACCTTGTCCTGCATCCTTCCCAGCTGCCAAAAGAGTGACCCAATGGGCCGTGAAAGAAAGGTAACGTCCCTGTCCATGCCTGCTGGACCATGAGTCAGCGGTAATATGCACCTTACCGCTGACCGCCCTGTCCAGCGAGGCCAAGACATTGCCTTCCACATGCCGGTAGAGAGCCGGAATAGCCTTCCGTGAGAAAAAGTGGCGTTTGGGAACCTGCCACTGAGGAACCGCACATTGCACAAACTCACGGAAGGGGGCCGAGTCTACCAACTGAAAAGGCAGCAGTTGAAGCGCTAGCAATTTAGCCAAGCTAGCATTCAACCGCTGGGCATGTGGATGGCTGGGAGTGAACTTCTTTCGACGGTCCAGCAGCTGGGGCAGGGAAATTTGCCTGCTAGAATCGGACGTCGGTGTACTGCTAGCAGAGTGGCCGCAAGTACTTGGCTGTGACACACCTAATTCTACACCTTCATTCCTCTCAGTGCATGTTTCAGAGAGGACTGAAGTTATAGTGGGGTTGGAGATCCCAGCTGATGCGGTGCAAGGAGAGGTCCGCTTTGTTCTTTGGTGTGGGTCTTTGAGGTAGGCTTGCCAACGAGCTGCATGGCAGGTCAACATATGTCTGGTCAGGCATGTGGTACCCAAGCGGCTGATGTTTTGGCCACGCGATATACGCTTGAGACATATGTTGCAAACAGCAGCTGTGCGATCTGATGCACTAGCCTCAAAAAAGGCCCACACCAAAGAACTTTTTGAATGACGGGCAGAGGCAGCGCCCTGCACAGGCGGAGCTCTGCGGTGTGATTCCGTCGGTGTACTGCCCTTACGCTGGCCACCAAAGGGCATCCTGCCTCATTGGAGATGTGCCTCCTCCTCATCCTCCTCCTCCTCCTCTCTCCTATTAGGCACCCACGTGGAGTCAGTGACCTCATCATCACCTCCCTCCTCATCACTGGAGCCAATCTGGCAGTATGCTGCAGCTGCTGGAACATGACTGCCAGATTGGTGTCCTTCTTGAGCATCCCCTCTGTCTGCTCTCACGCTACTGCCTTCCTCTAGCTGGGTTTCATCATCAGACCCTTCGAAACGCTGGGCATCCTCCTGGAGCATGTACCCAACACTGTGCTCAAACAGTTCGGGGGACTCCTCAGGAGGAGGACATGGTGGGTCTAGGGAAGGAGTGACTGATGATGAGTCTGACATTGATACCAGGGAAGAGGACGCTTTGGCAGCTGCTTTTCCAGTACCCTGAGCCTGGGTGAGAGAGGATGAGGAGGAGGAGGAGGGCTTGGTCATCCACTCTACCAAGTCTTCGGCATGATGTGGCTCAACATGTCCAGCTGCCGAAAAGAAGGACAAGCGTGTCCCATGGCCATGTGCTGATGACAATGCACCGCGTCCACGACCAGCACTGTTGCCCCCAGACACAGAGCCTGCTTGTCCTCTTTTTTTGCCTCCTGACTGTCTGCCTCTCCTTGTTTGCCTTCCAGACATTTTAATGGATGGCCTGCAGGGAGATGGGAAAAAAGCAATAAGGGCTACCTTCAGGTGTCCTTCTCTGTCCCTTTACTTAAGGATTTCTAAATATGGTTGAGGATGATTGCTTTTGCACAGAATAGCACAACGACAATTTCCCTGACTGTCCAAAAAAACAAGGATTTCAAAAATGGTTGATGAGGAATGCTTTAGCACACTATAGCACAAGGAGAATTCCCTCACTGTCCTTCCCTGTCCCTAGAAACAAGGATTCGCACAGTAAAACACACTGACACTCTCCCTACCTATAGTTTTCTGTCCCTAGAAAAAATGTTTTTTTAAAGCACACTATAGCACAAGGAGAATTCCCTCACTGTCCTTCCCTGTCCCTAGAAACAAGGATTCGCACAGTAAAAGACACTGACACTCTCCCTACCTATAGTTTTCTGTCCCTAGAAAAAATGTTTTTTTAACCACTTCCTACCGGGTCATAGACATATGACGCCGGCAGGAACCCTCCCTCCCTCCGGGCGGACGTCATATGATGTCCTTTTTTCCCGGCCGTCTATGGGGCGCGCGCGCGCCGCCGGCGGCGCGCGCGCACCCGCGGCAACGCTCGTGACCCGGTGAGTGTGCCCGGCGGTCGCGATGTCCGCTGGGCACCCGCGATTGCCCACGATCACGGCAGAAGTGTGGATCTGTGTGTGTAAACACACAGATCCACCTCCTGTCAGAGGTGAGGAGACCGATGTGTGTTCCCAGTACAGAGGAACACAGATCGGTCTCCTCCCCTTGTGAGTCCCCTCCCCCTACAGTTACAATCACTCAATAGGGAACATATTAACCCCTTGATCGCCCCCTAGTGTTAACCCTTTCCCTGCAGTCACATTTACACAGTAATTAGTGCAGTTTTATAGCACTAATCGCTGTATAAATGTGAATGGTACCAAAAACGCGCCAATAGTGTCCGATGTGTCTGCCGCAATGTCACGGTCACAATAAAAATCGCAGATCGCCGCTATTACTAGTAAAAAAAATAAAAAAAATAAAAATGCCATAAATCTATCCCCTATTATGTAGACGCTATAACTTTTGCGCAAACCAATCAATATACGCTTATTGCAAAAAAAAATTACCAAAAATATGTAGAATACGTATCGGTCTAAACTTAGAAAAAAAATTGTTTTAAAAAAAAAAAATTGTGATATTTATTAAATCAAAAAGTAAAAAATAAACATTTTTTCTAGGGACAGAAAACTATAGGTAGGGAGAGTGTCAGTGTCTTTTACTGTGCGAATCCTTGTTTCTAGGGACAGGGAAGGACAGTGAGGGAATTCTCCTTGTGCTATAGTGTGCTTTAACCACTTCAGCCCTGGAAGAATTTACCCCCTTCCTGACCAGAGCACTTTTTGCGATGCAGCACTGCGTCGCTTTAACTGACAATTGCGCGGTCGTGCGACGTTGAACCTAACCAAAATTGACGTCCTTTTTCCCCCACAAATAGAGCTTTCTTTTGGTGGTATTTGATCACCTCTGCGGTTTTTATTTTTTGTGCTATAAACAAAAGAAGAGCGACATATTTGAAAAAAATGCAATTTTTAAAGCACACTATAGCACAAGGAGAATTTCACTCACTTTCCTTCTTTGTCCCTAGAAACAAGGTTTATCACAGTGAAAGAAACTGACACTCTTCCTTCCTATAGTTTTCTGTCCCTAGAAAAAAATGTTTTTTTAAAGCACACTATAGCACAAGGAGAATTCCCTCACTGTCCTTCCCTGTCCCTAGAAACAAGGATTCGCACAGTAAAACACACTGACACTCTCCCTACCTATAGTTTTCTGTCCCTAGAAAAAATGTTTTTTTAAAGCACACTATAGCACAAGGAGAATTTCACTCACTTTCCTTCTTTGTCCCTAGAAACAAGGTTTATCACAGTGAAAGAAACTGACACTCTTCCTTCCTATAGTTTTCTGTCCCTAGAAAAAAATGTTTTTTTAAAGCACACTATAGCACAAGGAGAATTCCCTCACTGTCCTTCCCTGTCCCTAGATACAAGGATTCGCACAGTAAAAGACACTGACACTCTCCCTACCTATAGTTTTCTGTCCCTAGAAAAAAATGTTTTTTTAAAGCACACTATAGCACAAGGAGAATTCCCTCACTGTCCTTCCCTGTCCCTAGAAACAAGGATTCGCACAGTAAAAGACACTGACACTCTCCCTACCTATAGTTTTCTGTCCCTAGAAAAAATGTTTTTTTAAAGCACACTATAGCACAAGGAGAATTCCCTCACTGTCCTTCCCTGTCCGTAGAAACAAGGATTCGCACAGTAAAAGACACTGACACTCTCCCTACCTATAGTTTTCTGTCCCTAGAAAAAATGTTTTTTTAAAGCACACTATAGCACAAGGAGAATTCCCTCACTGTCCTTCCCTGTCCCTAGAAACAAGGATTCGCACAGTAAAACACACTGACACTCTCCCTACCTATAGTTTTCTGTCCCTAGAAAAAATGTTTTTTTAAAGCACACTGTAGCACAAGGAGAATTCCCTCACTGTCCTTCCCTGTCCCTAGAAACAAGGATTCGCACAGTAAAAGACACTGACACTCTCCCTACCTATAGTTTTCTGTCCCTAGAAAAAATGTTTTTTTAAAGCACACTATAGCACAAGGAGAATTTCACTCACTTTCCTTCTTTGTCCCTAGAAACAAGGTTTATCACAGTGAAAGAAACTGACACTCTTCCTTCCTATAGTTTTCTGTCCCTAGAAAAAAATGTTTTTTTAAAGCACACTATAGCACAAGGAGAATTCCCTCACTGTCCTTCCCTGTCCCTAGAAACAAGGATTCGCACAGTAAAACACACTGACACTCTCCCTACCTATAGTTTTCTGTCCCTAGAAAAAATGTTTTTTTAAAGCACACTATAGCACAAGGAGAATTCCCTCACTGTCCTTCCCTGTCCCTAGAAACAAGGATTCGCACAGTAAAAGACACTGACACTCTCCCTACCTATAGTTTTCTGTCCCTAGAAAAAATGTTTTTTTAAAGCACACTATAGCACAAGGAGAATTCCCTCACTGTCCTTCCCTGTCCCTAGAAACAAGGATTCGCACAGTAAAAGACACTGACACTCTCCCTACCTATAGTTTTCTGTCCCTAGAAAAAATGTTTTTTTAAAGCACACTATAGCACAAGGAGAATTTCCCTCACTGTCCTTCCCTGTCCCTAGAAACAAGGATTATCACAGTAAAACACACTGACACTCTCCCTACCTATAGTTTTCTGTCCCTAGAAAAAATGTTTTTTTAAAGCACACTATAGCACAAGGAGAATTCCCTCACTGTCCTTCCCTGTCCCTAGAAACAAGGATTCGCACAGTAAAACACACTGACACTCTCCCTACCTATAGTTTTCTGTCCCTAGAAAAAATGTTTTTTTAAAGCACACTATAGCACAAGGAGAATTCCCTCACTGTCCTTCCCTGTCCCTAGAAACAAGGATTCGCACAGTAAAAGACACTGACACTCTCCCTACCTATAGTTTTCTGTCCCTAGAAAAAATGTTTTTTTAAAGCACACTATAGCACAAGGAGAATTTCACTCACTTTCCTTCTTTGTCCCTAGAAACAAGGTTTATCACAGTGAAAGAAACTGACACTCTTCCTTCCTATAGTTTTCTGTCCCTAGAAAAAAATGTTTTTTTAAAGCACACTATAGCACAAGGAGAATTCCCTCACTGTCCTTCCCTGTCCCTAGAAACAAGGATTCGCACAGTAAAAGACACTGACACTCTCCCTACCTATAGTTTTCTGTCCCTAGAAAAAATGTTTTTTTAAAGCACACTATAGCACAAGGAGAATTCCCTCACTGTCCTTCCCTGTCCCTAGAAACAAGGATTCGCACAGTAAAACACACTGACACTCTCCCTACCTATAGTTTTCTGTCCCTAGAAAAAATGTTTTTTTAAAGCACACTATAGCACAAGGAGAATTCCCTCACTGTCCTTCCCTGTCCCTAGAAACAAGGATTCGCACAGTAAAACACACTGACACTCTCCCTACCTATAGTTTTCTGTCCCTAGAAAAAATGTTTTTTTAAAGCACACTATAGCACAAGGAGAATTTCACTCACTTTCCTTCTTTGTCCCTAGAAACAAGGTTTATCACAGTGAAAGAAACTGACACTCTTCCTTCCTATAGTTTTCTGTCCCTAGAAAAAAATGTTTTTTTAAAGCACACTATAGCACAAGGAGAATTCCCTCACTGTCCTTCCCTGTCCCTAGATACAAGGATTCGCACAGTAAAAGACACTGACACTCTCCCTACCTATAGTTTTCTGTCCCTAGAAAAAAATGTTTTTTTAAAGCACACTATAGCACAAGGAGAATTCCCTCACTGTCCTTCCCTGTCCCTAGAAACAAGGATTCGCACAGTAAAAGACACTGACACTCTCCCTACCTATAGTTTTCTGTCCCTAGAAAAAATGTTTTTTTAAAGCACACTATAGCACAAGGAGAATTCCCTCACTGTCCTTCCCTGTCCGTAGAAACAAGGATTCGCACAGTAAAAGACACTGACACTCTCCCTACCTATAGTTTTCTGTCCCTAGAAAAAATGTTTTTTTAAAGCACACTATAGCACAAGGAGAATTCCCTCACTGTCCTTCCCTGTCCCTAGAAACAAGGATTCGCACAGTAAAACACACTGACACTCTCCCTACCTATAGTTTTCTGTCCCTAGAAAAAATGTTTTTTTAAAGCACACTGTAGCACAAGGAGAATTCCCTCACTGTCCTTCCCTGTCCCTAGAAACAAGGATTCGCACAGTAAAAGACACTGACACTCTCCCTACCTATAGTTTTCTGTCCCTAGAAAAAATGTTTTTTTAAAGCACACTATAGCACAAGGAGAATTTCACTCACTTTCCTTCTTTGTCCCTAGAAACAAGGTTTATCACAGTGGAAGAAACTGACACTCTTCCTTCCTATAGTTTTCTGTCCCTAGAAAAAAATGTTTTTTTAAAGCACACTATAGCACAAGGAGAATTCCCTCACTGTCCTTCCCTGTCCCTAGAAACAAGGATTCGCACAGTAAAACACACTGACACTCTCCCTACCTATAGTTTTCTGTCCCTAGAAAAAATGTTTTTTTAAAGCACACTATAGCACAAGGAGAATTCCCTCACTGTCCTTCCCTGTCCCTAGAAACAAGGATTCGCACAGTAAAAGACACTGACACTCTCCCTACCTAGAGTTTTCTGTCCCTAGAAAAAATGTTTTTTTAAAGCACACTATAGCACAAGGAGAATTCCCTCACTGTCCTTCCCTGTCCCTAGAAACAAGGATTCGCACAGTAAAAGACACTGACACTCTCCCTACCTATAGTTTTCTGTCCCTAGAAAAAATGTTTTTTTAAAGCACACTATAGCACAAGGAGAATTTCCCTCACTGTCCTTCCCTGTCCCTAGAAACAAGGATTATCACAGTAAAACACACTGACACTCTCCCTACCTATAGTTTTCTGTCCCTAGAAAAAATGTTTTTTTAAAGCACACTATAGCACAAGGAGAATTCCCTCACTGTCCTTCCCTGTCCCTAGAAACAAGGATTCGCACAGTAAAAGACACTGACACTCTCCCTACCTATAGTTTTCTGTCCCTAGAAAAAATGTTTTTTTAAAGCACACTATAGCACAAGGAGAATTTCACTCACTTTCCTTCTTTGTCCCTAGAAACAAGGTTTATCACAGTGAAAGAAACTGACACTCTTCCTTCCTATAGTTTTCTGTCCCTAGAAAAAAATGTTTTTTTAAAGCACACTATAGCACAAGGAGAATTCCCTCACTGTCCTTCCCTGTCCCTAGAAACAAGGATTCGCACAGTAAAAGACACTGACACTCTCCCTACCTATAGTTTTCTGTCCCTAGAAAAAATGTTTTTTTAAAGCACACTATAGCACAAGGAGAATTCCCTCACTGTCCTTCCCTGTCCCAAGAAACAAGGATTCGCACAGTAAAACACACTGACACTCTCCCTACCTATAGTTTTCTGTCCCTAGAAAAAATGTTTTTTTAAAGCACACTATAGCACAAGGAGAATTCCCTCACTGTCCTTCCCTGTCCCTAGAAACAAGAATTCGCACAGTAAAAGACACTGACACTCTCCCTACCTATAGTTTTCTGTCCCTAGAAAAAATGTTTTTTTAAAGCACACTATAGCACAAGGAGAATTTCACTCACTTTCCTTCTTTGTCCCTAGAAACAAGGATTATCGCAGTAAAAGACACTGACACTCTTCCTTCCTATAGTTTTCTGTCCCTAGAAAAAATGTTTTTTTAAAGCACACTATAGCACAAGGAGAATTCCCTCACTGTCCTTCTTTGTCCCTAGAAACAAGGATTATCACAGTGAAAGAAACTGACACTCTCCCTACCTATAGTTTTCTGTCCCTAGAAAAAATGTTTTTTTAAAGCACACTATAGCACAAGGAGAATTCCCTCACTGTCCTTCCCTGTCCCTAGAAACAAGGATTCGCACAGAAAAAGACACTGACACTCTCCCTACCTATAGTTTTCTGTCCCTAGAAAAAAAGTTTTTTTAAAGCACACTATAGCACAAGGAGAATTTCACTCACTTTCCTTCTTTGTCCCTAGAAACAAGGTTTATCACAGTGAAAGAAACTGACACTCTTCCTTCCTATAGTTTTCTGTCCCTAGAAAAAAATGTTTTTTTAAAGCACACTATAGCACAAGGAGAATTCCCTCACTGTCCTTCCCTGTCCCTAGAAACAAGGATTCACACAGTAAAATACACTGACACTCTCCCTACCTATAGTTTTCTGTCCCTAGAAAAAATGTTTTTTTAAAGCACACTATAGCACAAGGAGAATTCCCTCACTGTCCTTCCTTGTCCCTAGAAACAAGGATTCGCACAGTAAAAGACACTGACACTCTCCCTACCTATAGTTTTCTGTCCCTAGAAAAAATGTTTTTTTAAAGCACACTATAGCACAAGGAGAATTCCCTCACTGTCCTTCCTTGTCCCTAGAAACAAGGATTCGCACAGTAAAAGACACTGACACTCTCCCTACCTATAGTTTTCTGTCCCTAGAAAAAATGTTTTTTTAAAGCACACTATAGCACAAGGAGAATTTCACTCACTTTCCTTCTTTGTCCCTAGAAACAAGGATTATCACAGTGAAAGAAACTGACACTCTCCCTACCTATAGTTTTCTGTCCCTAGAAAAAATGTTTTTTTAAAGCACACTATAGCACAAGGAGAATTTCACTCACTGTCCTTCCCTGTCCCTAGAAACAAGGATTATCACAGTAAACGACACTGACACTCTCCCTACCTATAGTTTTCTGTCCCTAGAAAAAATGTTTTTTTAAAGCACACTATAGCACAAGGAGAATTTCACTCACTTTCCTTCTTTGTCCCTAGAAACAAGGATTATCACAGTGAAAGAAACTGACACTCTCCCTACCTATAGTTTTCTGTCCCTAGAAAAAATGTTTTTTTAAAGCACACTATAGCACAAGGAGAATTCCCTCACTGTCCTTCCCTGTCCCTAGAAACAAGGATTCGCACAGTAAAACACACTGACACTCTCCCTACCTATCCTTCTCTTTCCCTAAACTAAAGGAATCCAGGTTAAGCAAGAAAAAAATAAATGTCACTGTCCCTGCCTATGTTTCTCTTTCCCTGCTCCGGAACACACTACACTAGGCCGCCGTGCTGGCGGCCTTTTATAGTGTGGGGCGTGTACTAAACACCCTCAGCAATAATTGGCCACAGGCATCCTGCCTGTGGCCAATCATTGCTCTCCTCACTGCCGGCGCTGTGATTGGCCAAGCATGCGGGGTCACAGTGCATGCTTGGCCAATCACAGCGCCTGGATGACACTGCGATGGCGTAGTGCATTGTGGGCCGTTCGCGTCACTCGAATTTGGCGCGAACGGCCCAAATCGTTCGATCTTCGTCGAACGATCGAACAGCCGATGTTCGAGTCGAACGTATGTTCGACTCGAACACGAAGCTCATCCCTATTGTACAGTATGCAATTGAGCTACTGGCCTGTCCTGCATCCAGCGTTCTTTCGGAACGCACATTCAGTGCTGCTGGAGGCTTTGTAAACGATCACAGGGTGCGCCTGTCCACCGACTCGGTCGATCGACTGACCTTCATAAAAATGAATCAGTCTTGGATCACCACCAGCTACCAAGCACCTGATACTGATGTAACAGAATAATTTTCTTTGAAATGTCAGATCCCTTCAAGACTACCTATGCTGATGCTGAGTGACTATCCTGTTATGCTGAGTGACTATCCTCTTCCTCCTCAATGATCATGCTGATAGCGTGTAAGAAATTTTTTGTTTCTGGGCACCGCCACCAGTGGCTAAGGCCCAATTTTTCAGCCCCTGTTTAACAGTGGCGTGTAATTACAATTTTTAATGCAATACTTTTCAGCAGGGCTCATTCATGCGCTCCAACTAGAGTAACTGTAAGGACTTACAGTGTTGTGGCGCCAGCACCACCACCAAAGGCCCAATTTTTCCTACCACTGTTCAACAATGGCATGTAATTACAATTCTTGATATAATAGTTCCTGCCCAGGGCTTACAGTGTTGTGGCAACACCAACACCTAAGGGGCAAATTTCAGCAGAGTATATACGGCAGGCCCCTACTTTCAAACATCCGACTTACAAACGACTCCTACTTGCAAACGGAAGAAGACAACAGGAAGTGAGAGGAAATCTACCCCTTGGAAGGGAAATTCTCTCCTGTAAGAGTTATTATGGGAAAAAGGTGTCTCCTCTCCACTGATGCTTTATCACCAATCCTTGTTTCACTAAAACCCCCAAATTTTCAAAAAACATTTGTCATTGGGACGGAAAGTGAGGTGAAATGTTCTGAAGAGGTGCACAGACAGCAAAACAACCCTTCCCTATGTTCTCCAAAAGCTTAAAAGGTCATTTAAAACTGCTTGCGGCTTTAATGTCATGTCTGGTCCCGGCAATATGGATAAAAATTATTGAGAAAAATGGCATGGATACCCCCCACCCCCCCCAGCCCCTTTGGGTCTTGTATGGATATTAAGGGGAACCCCCGTACCCAAAGTAAAAAAAGGCCCTATATACTCTGAACAGCCGTATACAGGCGGTGCAAACAATACAGGGACTGTAGGTTTGTTCTTATGTAGAATCTGTTTGTAATTTGGAACAGGTACATTGTTTAAGTGTAGCTCTAGCCAAAAAATATATTTTTTTCCTTTAGAAATGTCATTTTGTGCAGGGACAGTTCTAAGCACGGGAAACATGCGCCACTTTACAGGCATACTATAGACACCCCCCAGGTACGATATTTAAAGGATTATTTCACTTTTATTGTTTCACTTTAAGCATCATTAAAATGACTGCTC
>CM055127.1:497846981-497964747 GCA_029206835.1 Rana muscosa
CTATCATCATCAATCGTATCATTGAGGACTCGGAGGAGGAGGATAGCCAGTCAACATAACAGCACAGGCACTCAGCATCAGCATCAGTCTTGAAGGGATGTGACATGTTAAAATCAATTAGTCTGTTATATCAGCATCAGGTGTGTGGTAGCTGGTGGTGATCCAAGACTGGTTCATCTTGATGAAAGTCAGTCGATCAACCGAGTCGGTGGACAGGCGCACCCTGTGATCCGTGACAAATCCTCCAGCAGCACTGAATGTGCGTTCCGAAAGAACGCTGGATGCAGGACAGGCCAGTAGCTCAATTGCATACTGTGCAAGCTCTGGCCAGTGATCCATCCTCAAGACCCAGTAAGCCAGAGGATTTTCGGTGGGGAAGGTGTCCAAGTCTGACCTTGCCCCTAGATATTCCTGCACCATGTTTATCAGACGCTGGCGATGGTTGCTGGAACCGATCATACTTTGGGGCTGCGGACTAAAGAATTGTCTGAACGCATCGGTCAGACGGCCACCTTCCCCACCGCTCCTTCTTTGACTGGCCGAAGCCTCAGCAACTCGTTGTCCAGGACCAGGAGTTTGTAACCTCCCAGTCTCTGGGAACGCGTTGCACAGACCTTTCTGCAAGGCCTCCCGGAGTTGTCTCATCCTCTGCTCCCTCTGCGACGGTAACATAAGGTCCGCAACCTTACCCTTGTACCGTGGATCAAGGAGAGTGGCCAGCCAGTAATGGTCCCTCTCCTTGATCCGAAGAATACGAGGATCCTTCCGCAGACTTTGCAGGATCAGGGAGGCCATGCAGCGTAGGTTTGCTGAGGCATTCGCTCCGGAGTCCTCTGGGTCACTAAGGACGACATGATCCGCAGCCACCTCCTCCCAGCCACGTACAAGTCCACTGGTTTCTTGGGACTGTAAAACATCCCTAAAAGACTGCTGCTGATGATGCTGAGTGCCAGCCTCCACCTCCATGCTGACACAATCCTCCTCCTCCTCCTCCTCCTCCTCCTCTTCCTGTGCGATGGGTGGGACAGAAGGAACACTGTCTGGGTAAAGGGGGCCTTGAGAGGCAAGGAAGTCCTCCTCTTCCTGCCTCTGTTCTGCCTCAAGTGCCCTGTCCATTATTCCACGCAGCGTGTGCTCCAACAGGTGGACAAGAGGTACAGTGTCACTGATGCATGCACTGTCACTGCTCACCATCCTCGTGGCCTCCTCAAATGGTGCCAGGACAGTGCATGCATCCCTGATCATGCCCCACTGGCGTGGAGAAAAAAAACCAAGCTCCCCTGACCCTGTCCTGGTGCCGTAGTCGCACAGGTACTCATTGATGGCCCTCTGCTGCGTGTGCAGCCGCTGCAGCATGGCCAACGTTGAGTTCCACCTGGTGGGCATGTCACATATAAGGCGGTTCTTGGGCAGGTTCAACTCCTTTTGCAGCTCAGCCAGGCGAGCACTGGCATTATAAGATCTGCGGAAATGCACACAGACTTTCCTGGCCTGCCTCAGGACATCCTGTAAGCCCGGGTACCTGCCCAAGAACCGCTGCACCACCAGGTTAAGGACGTGAGCCACACAGGGCACATGGGTCAGTTGTCCCTGTCGGAGGGCGGAGAGGAGGTTGGTGCCATTGTCGCAAACCACCATTCCTGGCTTAAGCTGGCGTGGCGTCAACCACCTCTCGGCCTGGCCCTGCAGAGCAGACAGGACCTCTGCCCCAGTGTGGCTTCTGTCCCCCAAACACACCAGCGCAAGCACGGCATGGCATCTTTTTGCCTGCGTACTTGCGTAGCCCCGTGAACGGCTACGGAGCACCGCTGGTTCATAGGACAAACCACAGGAAGAGGCCATGGAGGAAGAAGAAGAGGAGGGGGTGGAGGAGAGAGGTGTGTCACAACCAGTAGTAGCATTTTGGAGGCGTGGCGGTGGGACAACCTCCAACACTACTGCACCTTGTCCTGCATCCTTCCCAGCTGCCAAAAGAGTGACCCAATGGGCCGTGAAAGAAAGGTAACGTCCCTGTCCATGCCTGCTGGACCATGAGTCAGCGGTAATATGCACCTTACCGCTGACCGCGCTGTCCAGCGAGGCCAAGACATTGCCTTCCACATGCCGGTAGAGAGCCGGAATAGCCTTCCGTGAGAAAAAGTGGCGTTTGGGAACCTGCCACTGAGGAACCGCACATTGCACAAACTCACGGAAGGGGGCCGAGTCTACCAACTGAAAAGGCAGCAGTTGAAGCGCTAGCAATTTAGCCAAGCTAGCATTCAACCGCTGGGCATGTGGATGGCTGGGAGTGAACTTCTTTCGACGGTCCAGCAGCTGGGGCAGGGAAATTTGCCTGCTAGAATCGGACGTCGGTGTACTGCTAGCAGAGTGGGCGCAAGTACTTGGCTGTGACACACCTAATTCTACACCTTCATTCCTCTCAGTGCATGTTTCAGAGAGGACTGAAGTTATAGTGGGGTTGGAGATCCCAGCTGATGCGGTGCAAGGAGAGGTCCGCTTTGTTCTTTGGTGTGGGTCTTTGAGGTAGGCTTGCCAACGAGCTGCATGGCAGGTCAACATATGTCTGGTCAGGCATGTGGTACCCAAGCGGCTGATGTTTTGGCCACGCGATATACGCTTGAGACATATGTTGCAAACAGCAGCTGTGCGATCTGATGCACTAGCCTCAAAAAAGGCCCACACCAAAGAACTTTTTGAATGACGGGCAGAGGCAGCGCCCTGCACAGGCGGAGCTCTGCGGTGTGATTCCGTCGGTGTACTGCCCATACGCTGGCCACCAAAGGGCATCCTGCCTCGTTGGAGATGTGCCTCCTCCTCATCCTCCTCCTCCTCCTCTCTCCTATTAGGCACCCACGTGGAGTCAGTGACCTCATCATCACCTCCCTCCTCATCACTGGAGCCAATCTGGCAGTATGCTGCAGCTGCTGGAACATGACTGCCAGATTGGTGTCCTTCTTGAGCATCCCCTCTGTCTGCTCTCACGCTACTGCCTTCCTGTAGCTGGGTTTCATCATCAGACCCTTCGAAACGCTGGGCATCCTCCTGGAGCATGTACCCAACACTGTGCTGAAACAGTTCGGGGGACTCCTCAGGAGGAGGACATGGTGGGTCTAGGGAAGGAGTGACTGATGATGAGTCTGACATTGATACCAGGGAAGAGGACGCTTTGGCAGCTGCTTTTCCAGTACCCTGAGCCTGGGTGAGAGAGGATGAGGAGGAGGAGGAGGGCTTGGTCATCCACTCTACCAAGTCTTCGGCATGATGTGGCTCAACATGTCCAGCTGCCGAAAAGAAGGACAAGCGTGTCCCATGGCCATGTGCTGATGACAATGCACCGCGTACACGACCAGCACTGTTGCCCCCAGACACAGAGCCTGCTTGCCCTCTTTTATTGCCTCCTGACTGTCTGCCTCTCCTTGTTTGCCTTCCAGACATTCTAATAGATGGCCTGCAGGGAGATGGGAAAAAAGCAATAAGGGCTACCTTCAGGTGTCCTTCTCTGTCCCTTGAAACAAGGACTTGCACAGTGAAAGAAACTGACACTCTCCCTACCTACAGTTTTCTGTCCCTAGAAAAAATGTTTTTTTTAAGCACAATTTAGCACAAGGAGAATTCACTCACTGTCCTTCCAGGTCCCTGGAAACAAGGACTTTGACAGTGAAAGAAACTGACACTCTCCCTACCTACAGTTTTCTGTCCCTAGAAAAAATGTTTTTTTTAAGCACAATTTAGCACAAGGAGAATTCACTCACTGTCCTTCCAGGTCCCTGGAAACAAGGACTTTCACAGTGAAAGAAACTGACACTCTCCCTACCTACAGTTTTCTGTCCCTAGAAAAAATGTTTTTTTTAAGCACAATTTAGCACAAGGAGAATTCACTCACTGTCCTTCCAGGTCCCTGGAAACAAGGACTTTCACAGTGAAAGAAACTGACACTCTCCCTACCTACAGTTTTCTGTCCCTAGAAAAAATGTTTTTTTTAAGCACAATTTAGCACAAGGAGAATTCACTCACTGTCCTTCCAGGTCCCTGGAAACAAGGACTTTCACAGTGAAAGAAACTGACACTCTCCCTACCTACAGTTTTCTGTCCCTAGAAAAAATGTTTTTTTTAAGCACAATTTAGCACAAGGAGAATTCACTCACTGTCCTTCCAGGTCCCTGGAAACAAGGACTTTGACAGTGAAAGAAACTGACACTCTCCCTACCTACAGTTTTCTGTCCCTAGAAAAAATGTTTTTTTTAAGCACAATTTAGCACAAGGAGAATTCACTCACTGTCCTTCCAGGTCCCTGGAAACAAGGACTTTGACAGTGAAAGAAACTGACACTCTCCCTACCTACAGTTTTCTGTCCCTAGAAAAAATGTTTTTTTTAAGCACAATTTAGCACAAGGAGAATTCACTCACTGTCCTTCCAGGTCCCTGGAAACAAGGACTTTGACAGTGAAAGAAACTGACACTCTCCCTACCTACAGTTTTCTGTCCCTAGAAAAAATGTTTTTTTTAAGCACAATTTAGCACAAGGAGAATTCACTCACTGTCCTTCCAGGTCCCTGGAAACAAGGACTTTGACAGTGAAAGAAACTGACACTCTCCCTACCTACAGTTTTCTGTCCCTAGAAAAAATGTTTTTTTTAAGCACAATTTAGCACAAGGAGAATTCACTCACTGTCCTTCCAGGTCCCTGGAAACAAGGACTTTGACAGTGAAAGAAACTGACACTCTCCCTACCTACAGTTTTCTGTCCCTAGAAAAAATGTTTTTTTTAAGCACAATTTAGCACAAGGAGAATTCACTCACTGTCCTTCCAGGTCCCTGGAAACAAGGACTTTGACAGTGAAAGAAACTGACACTCTCCCTACCTACAGTTTTCTGTCCCTAGAAAAAATGTTTTTTTTAAGCACAATTTAGCACAAGGAGAATTCACTCACTGTCCTTCCAGGTCCTTGGAAACAAGGACTTTGACAGTGAAAGAAACTGACACTCTCCCTACCTACAGTTTTCTGTCCCTAGAAAGAATGTTTTTTTTTAAGCACAATTTAGCACAAGGAGAATTCACTCACTGTCCTTCCAGGTCCCTGGAAACAAGGACTTTCACAGTGAAAGAAACTGACACTCTCCCTACCTACAGTTTTCTGTCCCTAGAAAAAATGTTTTTTTTAAGCACAATTTAGCACAAGGAGAATTCACTCACTGTCCTTCCAGGTCCCTGGAAACAAGGACTTTGACAGTGAAAGAAACTGACACTCTCCCTACCTACAGTTTTCTGTCCCTAGAAAAAATGTTTTTTTTAAGCACACTATAGCACAAGCACAAAACACACTGACACTCTCCCTACCTATCCTTCTCTTTCCCTAAACTAAAGGAATCCAGGTTAAGCAAGAAAGAAATAACAGTCACTGTCCCTGCCTATGCTGCTCTATCCCTGCTCCGGAACACACTACACTAGGCCGCCGTGCTGGCGGCCTTTTATAGTGTGGGGCGTGTACTAAACACCCTCAGCAATAATTGGCCACAGGCATCCTGCCTGTGGCCAATCATTGTTCTCCTCGCTGCCGGCGCTGTGATTGGCCAAGCATGCGGGGTCACAGTGCATGCTTGGCCAATCACAGCGCCTGGATGACACTGCGATGGCGTAGTGCATTGTGGGCCGTTCGCGTCACTCGAATTTGGCGCGAACGGCCCAAATCGTTCGATCTTCGTCGAACGATCGAACAGCCGATGTTCGAGTCGAACGTAGGTTCGACTCGAACACGAAGCTCATCCCTAGTACTGAGTACAGATTCCCCCATCCTTTACTGAGGGATAGTTATAGAGTGCTAGCTCTGCAGACCAGGTCTGTGCTATGTACTGAGTACAGATACCCCCATCCTTTACTGAGGATAGTTATAGAGTGCTAGCTCTGCAGACCAGGTCTGTGCTATGTACTGAGTACAGATACCCCCATCCTTTACTGAAGGATAGCTATAGAGTGCTAGCTCTGCAGACCAGGTCTGTGCTATGTACTGAGTACAGATACCCCCATCCTTTACTGAAGGATAGTTATAGAGTGCTAGCTCTGCAGACCAGGTCTGTGCTATGTACTGAGTACAGATACCCCCATCCTTTACTGAGGGATAGTTATAGAGTGCTAGCTCTGCAGACCAGGTCTGTGCTATGTACTGAGTACAGATACCCCCATCCTTTACTGAAGGATAGCTATAGAGTGCTAGCTCTGCAGACCAGGTCTGTGCTATGTACTGAGTACAGATACCCCCATCCTTTACTGAGGATAGCTATAGAGTGCTAGCTCTGCAAACCAGGTCTGTGCTATGTACTGAGTACAGATACCCCCATCCTTTACTGAAGGATAGCTATAGAGTGCTAGCTCTGCAGACCAGGTCTGTGCTATGTACTGAGTACAGATACCCCCATCCTTTACTGAAGGATAGTTATAGAGTGCTAGCTCTGCAGACCAGGTCTGTGCTATGTACTGAGTACAGATACTCCCATCCTTTACTGAAGGATAGTTATAGAGTGCTAGCTCTGCAGACCAGGTCTGTGCTATGTACTGAGTACAGATACCCCCATCCTTTACTGAGGGATAGCTATAGAGTGCTAGCTCTGCAGACCAGGTCTGTGCTACATACTGAGTACAGATACCCCCATCCTTTACTGAGGGATAGCTATAGAGTGCTAGCTCTGCAGACCAGGTCTGTGCTACATACTGAGTACAGATACCCCCATCCTTTACTGAGGATAGCTATAGAGTGCTAGCTCTGCAAACCAGGTCTGTGCTATGTACTGAGTACAGATACCCCCATCCTTTACTGAGGATAGCTATAGAGTGCTAGCTCTGCAAACCAGGTCTGTGCTATGTACTGAGTACAGACACGCCCATCCTTTACTGAGGGATAGCTATAGAGTGCTAGCTCTGCAGACCAGGTATGTGCTATGTACTGAGTACAGATACCCCCATCCTTTACTGAGGGATAGCTATAGAGTGCTAGCTCTGCAGACCAGGTCTTTGCTATGTACTGAGTACAGATACCCCCATCCTTTACTGAGGGATAGTTATAGAGTGCTAGCTCTGCAGACCAGGTCTTTGCTATGTACTGAGTACAGATACCCCCATCCTTTACTGAGGGATAGCTATAGAGTGCTAGCTCTGCAGACCAGGTCTGTGCTATGTACTGAGTACAGATACCCCCATCCTTTACTGAAGGATAGTTATAGAGTGCTAGCTCTGCAGACCAGGTCTGTGCTATGTACTGAGTACAGATACTCCCATCCTTTACTGAAGGATAGCTATAGAGTGCTAGCTCTGCAGACCAGGTCTGTGCTACATACTGAGTACAGATACCCCCATCCTTTACTGAGGGATAGCTATAGAGTGCTAGCTCTGCAGACCAGGTCTGTGCTATGTACTGAGTACAGATACCCCCATCCTTTACTGAGGGATAGTTATAGAGTGCTAGCTCTGCAGACCAGGTCTGTGCTATGTACTGAGTACAGATACCCCCATCCTTTACTGAGGATAGTTATAGAGTGCTAGCTCTGCAGACCAGGTCTGTGCTATGTACTGAGTACAGATACCCCCATCCTTTACTGAGGGATAGTTATAGAGTGCTAGCTCTGCAGACCAGGTCTGTGCTATGTACTGAGTACAGATACCCCCATCCTTTACTGAGGGATAGTTATAGAGTGCTAGCTCTGCAGACCAGGTCTGTGCTATGTACTGAGTACAGATACCCCCATCCTTTACTGAGGATAGTTATAGAGTGCTAGCTCTGCAGACCAGGTCTGTGCTATGTACTGAGTACAGATACCCCCATCCTTTACTGAGGGATAGTTATAGAGTGCTAGCTCTGCAGACCAGGTCTGTGCTATGTACTGTGTACAGATACCCCCATCCTTTACTGAGGGATAGCTATAGAGTGCTAGCTCTGCAGACCAGGTCTGTGCTATGTACTGAGTACAGATACCCCCATCCTTTACTGAGGATAGTTATAGAGTGCTAGCTCTGCAGACCAGGTCTGTGCTATGTACTGAGTACAGATACCCCCATCCTTTACTGAGGGATAGCTATAGAGTGCTAGCTCTGCACATCAGATTAAAAGTGTATATCATGATACAGATCACCCTTTGCTGACCGAACACCTGAGTGTCAGCTCTTCAGACAAGATAAAAGTGATGGAAAGATACAAAGTAACATTGTTTCTAAACATTGATCAGATGGGAGATAGAGAGATACAAAGTAACATTATTTATAAACATTGATCAGATGGGAGATAGAGAGATACAAACTAACATTATTTATAAACATTGATCAGATGGGAGATAGAGAGATACAAAGTAACATTGTTTCTAAACATTGATCAGATGGGAGATAGAGAGATACAAACTAACATTATTTATAAACATTGATCAGATGGGGGATAGAGAGATACAAAGTAACATTGTTTATAATGTGAATACAAATGGAGGCTAAAAAAATTTAGGAGAGACCCAATCCCACTGAATGAGACTGGCCTCAAAGTGCAACAAAGGTGAAAATAAGTGAATAGGTCCACATAAAACATCCATTCAAATATCCGCGGAATGGAATGCTGGAACCGGACGTGCAACAATATGGGTCATCAACATAAACCTTCTTGTAAAGCAGTAAAGTAGAATACTCTTACCTAGGGGTCCTCAAACTATGGCCCGTGGACCACATGCGGCCCGCCGAGGACATTTATGCGGCACACCGGGTGTTTTTGCCGCCGCCGCTGCCTGTCCCTTACTTTTTTTTCCAACAGAAAAGAGACGGACGGCCCAGCAGCCAGCCTATTATTGGTGGAAGAGGGAGAGGGGGCGGCGACCGCCGATTGGCTTGTAGCTGAAGCGCTGGATCATGGGAATTGTAGTCCAGCCACAATGAAGCTCCTGGCGGTGGGTGAAACCGAGCAGCGCAGCCGGACTATAACTCCCACCTCCCAGGACTCAGAGGCAGCCAGGGCATGTGGGAGGGGCCGTCTGGACGTGACTTGCACGGTGACTTGTGGGCAGTGAACGTCGGGCGCTGGCTCGTGGGAGAGAGAGAGAGGGAGACGTGTCAGTGCGTCACAGCACAGTCGTTTTGAGCAACAAGAGCAGAGGCAGCTTGGAGGAAGTTGGCATCACCCCCCCCCCCGAAGAGGTCGTTCAATCAAGGCTTAGGTGAGACAGATCCTGACACACAAGATGACCCCCACATCCCATGGGCACTTAGGCCCCTTTCACACTGAGGAGTTTTTCAGGCTTTTTGCGCTAAAAATAGCGCATAAATAACGCCTGAGGGCTTTCACACTGAGGCGATGCGCTGGTGGGAGGAGAAAAAATCTCCTGCAAACCTCCTTCCCATTGAAATGAATGGGACACCGCGGTAATACCGCCCGCAAACCGCGGCTGCAGCCGCGGTTTGCGGGTGGTATTAACCCTTTTTCGGCCGCTAGTGGGGGTTAAAACTGCACTGCTAGCAGCCGAATACCTCTGCAATTCCGACGGTATAGCGCCACTAAAAATAGCGGCGCTATACCACCACCGCACCCACCGCCCCAGTGTGAAACCTTATTGGGCTGCGTTGGCGAGCACTGATTGGGCTGCACTGGCGGGCACTAATTGGGCTGCGGTGGCGGGCACTTAGTTGGCTGCGTTGGCGGGCGCTGATTTGGCTGCATTGGCGGGCACCGATTGGGCTGCGTTGGCGGGCACCGATTGGGCTGTGTTGGCGGGCATTGATTTGGCTGCGTTGGCGGGCACTGATTTGGCTGCATTGGCGGGCACCGATTGGGCTGCATTGGCGGGCACCGATTGGGCTGCGTTGGCGGGCATTGATTTGGCTGCATTGACGGGCACTGATTTGGCTGCGTTGGTGGGCACCGATTGGGCTGCGTTGGCGGGCACCGATTGGGCTGCGTTGGCGAGCATTGATTTGTCTGCGTTGGCGGGCACCGATTGGGCTGCGTTGGCGGGCATTGATTTGGCTGCGTTGGCGGGCACTAATTTGGCTGCGTTGGCGGGCATTGATGGGCACTGATTTGGCTGCGTTGGCGGGCACCAATTGGGCTGTGTTGGCGGGCACCGATTGGGCTGCGTTGGCGGGCATTGATTTGGCTGCGTTGGCGGGCATTGATTTGGATGCGTTGGCGGGCATTGATGGGCACTGATCAGACTGCATTGATGGGTAGGGCAGTCTGTATGTCTCTGTGTGGGCAAAGTTGTTGCTGGTATATTGTTTTTGTAGCGCTGTGTATATATATAGGAAACAATGATGTCAAGAGTTTGTTGATTTAGCTTTACTTGTTCTTCATTTTATATATTGTATTTGTTCCGTTTCGTTTTTTCCCTTCACAATAAGATGTGTCGTGTGCAGAGGAATTTGTTCATAGTTTTTTGTTTTAAACTATAGTCCGGCCCTCTAACGGTCTGAGGGACAGTGAACTGGCCCCCTGTCTATAAAGTTTGAGGACCCCTGGTGTTACCGGAACGGATGGATCTACTTATCAGGCGGATCGTTAGAGGATATGAAATCCTAGTGGCAAGTCACGTCTGCTTGTCTGAAGACTCGAGGTGGACCAAACGGATCCCAGGTGACGGCTCTTTGGAAGGAGGCTCTGAATTCACCGGATGTCCACGTGGTCCTCAGATGATAGGGAAGCGACTTCCAATCAAAGAATCCTTTTCGGGATTGGAAGATGGAAAAAACGAAAGGGGCTCCAAACAACAACTCAATCAACCCAACATGGAAGAGAAAAGATGAAGGAGGTGCTCCGATAGTGCAGGTCAAATGTGTGTTTATTGAAAAACCAACAAGTATAAAAGTGATCACAGTACATATAAAAGATTAAAAGGGGCAATAAGTGGAGTGGTGTACCAAGTCCGACGCGTTTCGTACACAAGTACTTCAACAGGGGCATTCAGAGGGGAGATAGAGAGATACAAAGTAACATTGTTTATAAACATTGATCAGACTGGAGATAGAGAGATACAAAGTAACATTGTTTATAAACATTGATCAGACTGGAGATAGAGAGATACAAAGTAACATTGTTTATAAACATTGATAAGATGGTAGATAGAGAGATACAAAGTAACATTGTTTATAAACATTGATCAGAGAGGAGATAGAGAGATACAAAGTAACATTGTTTATAAACATTGATCAGACTGGAGATAAAGAGATACAAAGTAACATTGTTTGTAAACATTGATAAGACGGTAGATAGAGAGATACAAAGTAACATTGTTTATAAACATTGATCAGAGAGGAGATAGAGAAATACAAGTAAAAATTGTCAAGAAATATGTTCTTTTTTAAACCCTTATTAACTCTTTGTTTACCCTAATCAGTCCCAATTACCATAATCTTCCCCTCCTCCATATTACTTTTATAATATTTTCTTGCTGATCTTTTTATTATTTCTGTTTTTTAACTATTGATAAATAAAAATCTTTAGTTTCCATTTATAATGTTTCCTATTTTTTTTTTTTGTTTTAGTGTAAAATACTTGCTTTGTAATATCTCTGCGATGCTTTGTACCAAAACCGACATTTTAGTAATATTATAGAATAAAACTTCTTTTTTTTTTTACCAACAGTAACAATGTTTCTTTTTTTACCAACACTCGTCAAAATAGAAAATAGAGTTTGTTTGTTTTTTTTTACGTTATTTATTTATTTATTTTGATTTGTAATGTTTTTTTCTCTGGATTACAAAAAGGAAGTAATTTTATAAAGAGGAAAGGCTTGTCTGTCCCGATACAAATGTTCTCCGTCATTCGCTGAATTACCAGTCCTATAGCAGAAATATAAACTTTGCTCCGGCCCGTAGGGGGCGCCGAGGGGCGAGAGGGGAACCGGCTACAATGGCAAAACAAACCAACCAAATACTGGAAATGATCTGGAAGAATCGATCGTTCTCCCCGGCGGTGTCTGTGTGTCGGGGGAACATTCACATTTCGGAGTATTTCAGGTCTGTGGTGCCCTCAGAGGGGGATGGGAAGTGTACCCCACACTGGCCAGCAGGGGGCACACTGTGCCAGGAATGGTCCCCCCCTCCCCCCCTCTGACCTTCCTAATTCTCACACAAAGTTTTAATTAAGCTGCAGAAGAAGATGAGGACATGAAAGTCGATCTTCAGATTCTTCATTCTTTAAAGAGTTCTCAGAAAAAAGAAGAATCCTCCAATTCCCTGCGGAGGGCGCCACAGTCAGCGCCGCCATCAAACACACCAGAACCAGAGGGGGGGGGGGAGGGGGGCATCAATTAATGATAATTCCCTCCGCTCACCCCCATAATTAGATACGTCTCAGCTGTCAGCACTACAAATCCCTCCCCCCAATACAGTGTGCCAAGTACTATTCTCAGTATATGTATGGACTCTGCACAGTACCACTTCTCTTGTCCTGTATGTCGGGTGTAATTCTCGGTATCTGTTCCTATTCTGTATGTATGGACTCTGCACAGTACTACTTCTCTTGTCCTGTATGTCGGGTGTAATTCTCGGTATCTGTTCTTATTCTGTATGTATGGACTCTGCACAGTACTACTTCTCTTGTCCTGTATGTCGGGTGTAATTCTCAGTATCTGTTCTTATTCTGTATGTATGGACTCTGCACAGTACCACTTCTCTTGTCCTGTATGTCAGGTGTAATTCTCGGTATCTGTTCTTATTCTGTATGTATGGACTCTGCACAGTACCACTTCTCTTGTCCTGTATGTCGGGTGTAATTCTCGGTATCTGTTCTTATTCTGTATGTATGGACTCTGCACAGTACCACTTCTCTTGTCCTGTATGTCGGGTGTAATTCTCGGTATCTGTTCTTATTCTGTATGTATGGACTCTGCACAGTACTACTTCTCATGTCCTGTATGTCGGGTGTAATTCTCAGTATCTGTTCTTATTCTGTATGTATGGACTCTGCACAGTACTACTTCTCTTGTCCTGTATGTCGGGTGTAATTCTCGGTATCTGTTCTTATTCTGTATGTATGGACTCTGCACAGTACTACTTCTCTTGTCCTGTATGTCGGGTGTAATTCTCAGTATCTGTCCTTATTCTGTATGTATGGACTCTGCACAGTACTACTTCTCTTGTCCTGTATGTCGGGTGTAATTCTCAGTATCTCTTCTTATTCTGTATGTATGGACTCTGCACAGCACTACTTCTCTTGTCCTGTATGTCGGGTGTAATTCTCGGTATCTGTTCTTATTCTGTATGTATGGACTCTGCACAGTACTACTTCTCTTGTCCTGTATGTCGGGTGTAATTCTCGGTATCTGTTCTTATTCTGTATGTATGGACTCTGCACAGTACTACTTCTCATGTCCTGTATGTCGGGTGTAATTCTCAGTATCTGTTCTTATTCTGTATGTATGGACTCTGCACAGTACTACTTCTCTTGTCCTGTATGTCGGGTGTAATTCTCGGTATCTGTTCTTATTCTGTATGTATGGACTCTGCACAGTACTACTTCTCTTGTCCTGTATGTCGGGTGTAATTCTCAGTATCTGTCCTTATTCTGTATGTATGGACTCTGCACAGTACTACTTCTCTTGTCCTGTATGTCGGGTGTAATTCTCAGTATCTCTTCTTATTCTGTATGTATGGACTCTGCACAGCACTACTTCTCTTGTCCTGTATGTCGGGTGTAATTCTCGGTATCTGTTCTTATTCTGTATGTATGGACTCTGCACAGTACTACTTCTCTTGTCCTGTATGTCGGGTGTAATTCTCAGTATCTCTCCTTATTCTGTATGTATGGACTCTGCACAGTACTACTTCTCCTGTCCTGTATGTCGGGTGTAATTCTCGGTATCTCTTCTTATTCTGTATGTATGGACTCTGCACAGTACTACTTCTCTTGTCCTGTATGTCGGGTGTAATTCTCAGTATCTGTTCTTATTCTGTATGTATGGACTCTGCACAGTACTACTTCTCTTGTCCTGTATGTCGGGTGTAATTCTCGGTATCTCTTCTTATTCTGTATGTATGGACTCTGCACAGTACTACTTCTCCTGTCCTGTATGTCGGGTGTAATTCTCAGTATCTGTTCTTATTCTGTATGTATGGACTCTGCACAGTACTACTTCTCTTGTCCTGTATGTTGGGTGTAATTCTCAGTATCTGTTCTTATTCTGTATGTATGGACTCTGCACAGTACTACTTCTCTTGTCCTGTATGTCGGGTGTAATTCTCAGTATCTGTCCTTATTCTGTATGTATGGACTCTGCACAGTACTACTTCTCTTGTCCTGTATGTCGGGTGTAATTCTCGGTATCTCTTCTTATTCTGTATGTATGGACTCTGCACAGTACTACTTCTCCTGTCCTGTATGTCGGGTGTAATTCTCAGTATCTGTTCTTATTCTGTATGTATGGACTCTGCACAGTACTACTTCTCTTGTCCTGTATGTCGGGTGTAATTCTCGGTATCTGTTCTTATTCTGTATGTATGGACTCTGCACAGTAGTACTTCTCCTGTCCTGTATGTCGGGTGTAATTCTCGGTATCTCTCCTTATTCTGTATGTATGGACTCTGCACAGTACTACTTCTCCTGCCCTGTATGTCGGGTGTAATTCTCAGTATCTGTTCTTATTCTGTATGTATGGACTCTGCACAGTACTACTTCTCTTGTCCTGTATGTCGGGTGTAATTCTCAGTATCTGTCCTTATTCTGTATGTATGGACTCTGCACAGTACTACTTCTCTTGTCCTGTATGTCGGGTGTAATTCTCAGTATCTGTCCTTATTCTGTATGTATGGACTCTGCACAGTACTACTTCTCCTGTCCTGTATGTCGGGTGTAATTCTCAGTATCTGTTCTTATTCTGTATGTATGGACTCTGCACAGTACTACTTCTCTTGTCCTGTATGTTGGGTGTAATTCTCAGTATCTGTTCTTATTCTGTATGTATGGACTCTGCACAGTACTACTTCTCTTGTCCTGTATGTCGGGTGTAATTCTCAGTATCTCTTCTTATTCTGTATGTATGGACTCTGCACAGTACTACTTCTCTTGTCCTGTATGTCGGGTGTAATTCTCAGTATCTGTTCTTATTCTGTATGTATGGACTCTGCACAGTACTACTTCTCTTGTCCTGTATGTCGGGTGTAATTCTCGGTATCTCTTCTTATTCTGTATGTATGGACTCTGCACAGTACTACTTCTCCTGTCCTGTATGTCGGGTGTAATTCTCAGTATCTGTCCTTATTCTGTATGTATGGACTCTGCACAGTACTACTTCTCTTGTCCTGTATGTCGGGTGTAATTCTCGGTATCTGTCCTTATTCTGTATGTATGGACTCTGCACAGTACTACTTCTCTTGTCCTGTATGTCGGGTGTAATTCTCGGTATCTCTTCTTATTCTGTATGTATGGACTCTGCACAGTACTACTTCTCTTGTCCTGTATGTCGGGTGTAATTCTCAGTATCTGTTCTTATTCTGTATGTATGGACTCTGCACAGTACTACTTCTCTTGTCCTGTATGTCAGGTGTAATTCTCGGTATCTGTTCTTATTCTGTATGTATGGACTCTGCACAGTACTACTTCTCTTGTCCTGTATGTCGGGTGTAATTCTCAGTATCTGTCCTTATTCTGTATGTATGGACTCTGCACAGTACTACTTCTCTTGTCCTGTATGTCGGGTGTAATTCTCAGTATCTGTCCTTATTCTGTATGTATGGACTCTGCACAGCACTACTTCTCTTGTCCTGTATGTCGGGTGTAATTCTCGGTATCTGTTCTTATTCTGTATGTATGGACTCTGCACAGTACTACTTCTCTTGTCCTGTATGTTGGGTGTAATTCTCAGTATCTGTTCTTATTCTGTATGTATGGACTCTGCACAGTACTACTTCTCTTGTCCTGTATGTCGGGTGTAATTCTCAGTATCTGTTCTTATTCTGTATGTATGGACTCTGCACAGTACTACTTCTCTTGTCCTGTATGTCGGGTGTAATTCTCGGTATCTCTTCTTATTCTGTATGTATGGACTCTGCACAGTACTACTTCTCCTGTCCTGTATGTCGGGTGTAATTCTCAGTATCTGTCCTTATTCTGTATGTATGGACTCTGCACAGTACTACTTCTCTTGTCCTGTATGTCGGGTGTAATTCTCGGTATCTGTCCTTATTCTGTATGTATGGACTCTGCACAGTACTACTTCTCTTGTCCTGTATGTCGGGTGTAATTCTCGGTATCTCTTCTTATTCTGTATGTATGGACTCTGCACAGTACTACTTCTCTTGTCCTGTATGTCGGGTGTAATTCTCAGTATCTGTTCTTATTCTGTATGTATGGACTCTGCACAGTACTACTTCTCTTGTCCTGTATGTCAGGTGTAATTCTCGGTATCTGTTCTTATTCTGTATGTATGGACTCTGCACAGTACTACTTCTCTTGTCCTGTATGTCGGGTGTAATTCTCGGTATCTGTCCTTATTCTGTATGTATGGACTCTGCACAGTACTACTTCTCTTGTCCTGTATGTCGGGTGTAATTCTCAGTATCTGTTCTTATTCTGTATGTATGGACTCTGCACAGTACTACTTCTCTTGTCCTGTATGTCGGGTGTAATTCTCAGTATCTGTTCTTATTCTGTATGTATGGACTCTGCACAGTACTACTTCTCATGTCCTGTATGTCGGGTGTAATTCTCAGTATCTCTTCTTATTCTGTATGTATGGACTCTGCACAGTACTACTTCTCCTGTCCTGTATGTCGGGTGTAATTCTCAGTATCTGTTCTTATTCTGTATGTATGGACTCTGCACAGTACTACTTCTCCTGTCCTGTATGTCGGGTGTAATTCTCGGTATCTGTTCTTATTCTGTATGTATGGACTCTGCACAGTACTACTTCTCTTGTCCTGTATGTCGGGTGTAATTCTCGGTATCTGTCCTTATTCTGTATGTATGGACTCTGCACAGTACTACTTCTCTTGTCCTGTATGTCGGGTGTAATTCTCAGTATCTGTTCTTATTCTGTATGTATGGACTCTGCACAGTACTACTTCTCTTGTCCTGTATGTCGGGTGTAATTCTCGGTATCTCTTCTTATTCTGTATGTATGGACTCTGCACAGTACTACTTCTCTTGTCCTGTATGTCGGGTGTAATTCTCAGTATCTGTTCTTATTCTGTATGTATGGACTCTGCACAGTACTACTTCTCCTGTCCTGTATGTCGGGTGTAATTCTCAGTATCTCTTCTTATTCTGTATGTATGGACTCTGCACAGTACTACTTCTCTTGTCCTGTATGTCGGGTGTAATTCTCAGTATCTGTTCTTATTCTGTATGTATGTACTCTGCACAGTACTACTTCTCTTGTCCTGTATGTTGGGTGTAATTCTCGGTATCTGTTCTTATTCTGTATGTATGGACTCTGCACAGTACTACTTCTCCTGTCCTGTATGTCGGGTGTAATTCTCAGTATCTGTCCTTATTCTGTATGTATGGACTCTGCACAGTACTACTTCTCTTGTCCTGTATGTCGGGTGTAATTCTCGGTATCTCTTCTTATTCTGTATGTATGGACTCTGCACAGTACTACTTCTCTTGTCCTGTATGTCGGGTGTAATTCTCAGTATCTGTTCTTATTCTGTATGTATGGACTCTGCACAGTACTACTTCTCTTGTCCTGTATGTCGGGTGTAATTCTCAGTATCTCTTCTTATTCTGTATGTATGGACTCTGCACAGTACTACTTCTCTTGTCCTGTATGTCGGGTGTAATTCTCGGTATCTGTTCTTATTCTGTATGTATGGACTCTGCACAGTACTACTTCTCTTGTCCTGTATGTCGGGTGTAATTCTCGGTATCTCTTCTTATTCTGTATGTATGGACTCTGCACAGTACTGCTTCTCTTGTCCTGTATGTCGGGTGTAATTCTCGGTATCTCTTCTTATTCTGTATGTATGGACTCTGCACAGTACCACTTCTCTTGTCCTGTATGTCGGGTGTAATTCTCGGTATCTGTTCTTATTCTGTATGTATGGACTCTGCACAGTACTACTTCTCTTGTCCTGTATGTCGGGTGTAATTCTCAGTATCTGTTCTTATTCTGTATGTATGGACTCTGCACAGTACTACTTCTCCTGTCCTGTATGTCGGGTGTAATTCTCGGTATCTGTTCTTATTCTGTATGTATGGACTCTGCACAGTACTACTTCTCCTGTCCTGTATGTCGGGTGTAATTCTCGGTATCTCTTCTTATTCTGTATGTATGGACTCTGCACAGTACTACTTCTCCTGTCCTGTATGTCGGGTGTAATTCTCAGTATCTCTTCTTATTCTGTATGTATGGACTCTGCACAGTACTACTTCTCTTGTCCTGTATGTCGGGTGTAATTCTCAGTATCTGTCCTTATTCTGTATGTATGGACTCTGCACAGTACTACTTCTCCTGTCCTGTATGTCGGGTGTAATTCTCAGTATCTCTTCTTATTCTGTATGTATGGACTCTGCACAGTACTACTTCTCTTGTCCTGTATGTCGGGTGTAATTCTCGGTATCTGTTCTTATTCTGTATGTATGGACTCTGCACAGTACTACTTCTCTTGTCCTGTATGTCGGGTGTAATTCTCAGTATCTGTTCTTATTCTGTATGTATGGACTCTGCACAGTACTACTTCTCTTGTCCTGTATGTCGGGTGTAATTCTCAGTATCTGTCCTTATTCTGTATGTATGGACTCTGCACAGTACTACTTCTCTTGTCCTGTATGTCGGGTGTAATTCTCGGTATCTGTTCTTATTCTGTATGTATGGACTCTGCACAGTACTACTTCTCTTGTCCTGTATGTCGGGTGTAATTCTCAGTATCTCTTCTTATTCTGTATGTATGGACTCTGCACAGTACTACTTCTCTTGTCCTGTATGTCGGGTGTAATTCTCAGTATCTCTTCTTATTCTGTATGTATGGACTCTGCACAGTACTACTTCTCTTGTCCTGTATGTCGGGTGTAATTCTCGGTATCTGTTCTTATTCTGTATGTATGGACTCTGCACAGTACTACTTCTCCTGTCCTGTATGTCGGGTGTAATTCTCAGTATCTCTTCTTATTCTGTATGTATGGACTCTGCACAGTACTACTTCTCTTGTCCTGTATGTCGGGTGTAATTCTCGGTATCTGTTCTTATTCTGTATGTATGGACTCTGCACAGTACTACTTCTCTTGTCCTGTATGTCGGGTGTAATTCTCGGTATCTGTCCTTATTCTGTATGTATGGACTCTGCACAGTACTACTTCTCTTGTCCTGTATGTCGGGTGTAATTCTCGGTATCTGTTCTTATTCTGTATGTATGGACTCTGCACAGTACTACTTCTCCTGTCCTGTATGTCGGGTGTAATTCTCGGTATCTCTTCTTATTCTGTATGTATGGACTCTGCACAGTACTACTTCTCTTGTCCTGTATGTCGGGTGTAATTCTCAGTATCTGTTCTTATTCTGTATGTATGGACTCTGCACAGTACTACTTCTCTTGTCCTGTATGTCGGGTGTAATTCTCGGTATCTGTTCTTATTCTGTATGTATGGACTCTGCACAGTACTACTTCTCCTGTCCTGTATGTCGGGTGTAATTCTCGGTATCTCTTCTTATTCTGTATGTATGGACTCTGCACAGTACTACTTCTCTTGTCCTGTATGTCGGGTGTAATTCTCGGTATCTGTTCTTATTCTGTATGTATGGACTCTGCACAGTACTACTTCTCTTGTCCTGTATGTCGGGTGTAATTCTCAGTATCTCTTCTTATTCTGTATGTATGGACTCTGCACAGTACTACTTCTCTTGTCCTGTATGTCGGGTGTAATTCTCAGTATCTGTTCTTATTCTGTATGTATGGACTCTGCACAGTACTACTTCTCTTGTCCTGTATGTCGGGTGTAATTCTCAGTATCTCTTCTTATTCTGTATGTATGGACTCTGCACAGTACTACTTCTCCTGTCCTGTATGTCGGGTGTAATTCTCAGTATCTCTTCTTATTCTGTATGTATGGACTCTGCACAGTACTACTTCTCCTGTCCTGTATGTCGGGTGTAATTCTCGGTATCTCTTCTTATTCTGTATGTATGGACTCTGCACAGTACTACTTCTCTTGTCCTGTATGTCGGGTGTAATTCTCGGTATCTGTCCTTATTCTGTATGTATGGACTCTGCACAGTACTACTTCTCTTGTCCTGTATGTCGGGTGTAATTCTCGGTATCTGTCCTTATTCTGTATGTATGGACTCTGCACAGTACTACTTCTATTGACCTGTATGTCGGGTGTAATTCTCAGTATCTGTTCCTATTCTGTATGTATGGACTCTGCACAGTACTACTTCTCTTCTCCTGTATGTCGGGTGTAATTCTCGGTATCTCTTCTTATTCTGTATGTATGGACTCTGCACAGTACTACTTCTCTTGTCCTGTATGTCGGGTGTAATTCTCGGTATCTGTCCTTATTCTGTATGTATGGACTCTGCACAGTACTACTTCTCTTGTCCTGTATGTCGGGTGTAATTCTCGGTATCTGTCCTTATTCTGTATGTATGGACTCTGCACAGTACTACTTCTCTTGTCCTGTATGTCGGGTGTAATTCTCAGTATCTCTTCTTATTCTGTATGTATGGACTCTGCACAGTACTACTTCTCTTGTCCTGTATGTCGGGTGTAATTCTCGGTATCTGTCCTTATTCTGTATGTATGGACTCTGCACAGTACTACTTCTCTTGTCCTGTATGTCGGGTGTAATTCTCGGTATCTGTTCTTATTCTGTATGTATGGACTCTGCACAGTACTACTTCTCCTGTCCTGTATGTCGGGTGTAATTCTCAGTATCTGTTCTTATTCTGTATGTATGGACTCTGCACAGTACTACTTCTCTTGTCCTGTATGTTGGGTGTAATTCTCAGTATCTCTTCTTATTCTGTATGTATGGACTCTGCACAGTACTACTTCTCTTGTCCTGTATGTCGGGTGTAATTCTCGGTATCTGTCCTTATTCTGTATGTATGGACTCTGCACAGTACTACTTCTCTTGTCCTGTATGTCGGGTGTAATTCTCGGTATCTGTTCTTATTCTGTATGTATGGACTCTGCACAGTACTACTTCTCTTGTCCTGTATGTCGGGTGTAATTCTCGGTATCTCTTCTTATTCTGTATGTATGGACTCTGCATAGTACTACTTCTCTTGTCCTGTATGTCGGGTGTAATTCTCGGTATCTCTTCTTATTCTGTATGTATGGACTCTGCACAGTACTACTTCTCTTGTCCTGTATGTCGGGTGTAATTCTCGGTATCTGTCCTTATTCTGTATGTATGGACTCTGCACAGTACCACTTCTCTTGTCCTGTATGTCGGGTGTAATTCTCGGTATCTGTTCTTATTCTGTATGTATGGACTCTGCACAGTACTACTTCTCTTGTCCTGTATGTCGGGTGTAATTCTCAGTATCTCTTCTTATTCTGTATGTATGGACTCTGCACAGTACTACTTCTCTTGTCCTGTATGTGGGGTGTAATTCTCGGTATCTGTTCTTATTCTGTATGTATGGACTCTGCACAGTACTACTTCTCCTGTCCTGTATGTCGGGTGTAATTCTCAGTATCTCTTCTTATTCTGTATGTATGGACTCTGCACAGTACTACTTCTCTTGTCCTGTATGTCGGGTGTAATTCTCGGTATCTGTCCTTATTCTGTATGTATGGACTCTGCACAGTACCACTTCTCTTGTCCTGTATGTCGGGTGTAATTCTCGGTATCTGTTCTTATTCTGTATGTATGGACTCTGCACAGTACTACTTCTCTTGTCCTGTATGTCGGGTGTAATTCTCAGTATCTCTTCTTATTCTGTATGTATGGACTCTGCACAGTACTACTTCTCTTGTCCTGTATGTGGGGTGTAATTCTCGGTATCTGTCCTTATTCTGTATGTATGGACTCTGCACAGTACCACTTCTCTTGTCCTGTATGTCGGGTGTAATTCTCGGTATCTGTTCTTATTCTGTATGTATGGACTCTGCACAGTACTACTTCTCCTGTCCTGTATGTCGGGTGTAATTCTCGGTATCTGTTCTTATTCTGTATGTATGGACTCTGCACAGTACTACTTCTCTTGTCCTGTATGTGGGGTGTAATTCTCGGTATCTGTTCTTATTCTGTATGTATGGACTCTGCACAGTACTACTTCTCTTGTCCTGTATGTCGGGTGTAATTCTCGGTATCTCTTCTTATTCTGTATGTATGGACTCTGCACAGTACTACTTCTCTTGTCCTGTATGTCGGGTGTAATTCTCGGTATCTGTTCTTATTCTGTATGTATGGACTCTGCACAGTACTACTTCTCCTGTCCTGTATGTCGGGTGTAATTCTCAGTATCTGTTCTTATTCTGTATGTATGGACTCTGCACAGTACTACTTCTCTTGTCCTGTATGTCGGGTGTAATTCTCGGTATCTGTTCTTATTCTGTATGTATGGACTCTGCACAGCACTACTTCTCTTGTCCTGTATGTCGGGTGTAATTCTCGGTATCTGTCCTTATTCTGTATGTATGGACTCTGCACAGTACTACTTCTCTTGTCCTGTATGTCGGGTGTAATTCTCGGTATCTCTTCTTATTCTGTATGTATGGACTCTGCACAGTACTACTTCTCTTGTCCTGTATGTCGGGTGTAATTCTCAGTATCTGTTCTTATTCTGTATGTATGGACTCTGCACAGTACTACTTCTCTTGTCCTGTATGTCGGGTGTAATTCTCGGTATCTGTCCTTATTCTGTATGTATGGACTCTGCACAGTACTACTTCTCTTGTCCTGTATGTCGGGTGTAATTCTCGGTATCTCTTCTTATTCTGTATGTATGGACTCTGCACAGTACTACTTCTCTTGTCCTGTATGTCGGGTGTAATTCTCAGTATCTGTTCTTATTCTGTATGTATGGACTCTGCACAGTACTACTTCTCCTGTCCTGTATGTCGGGTGTAATTCTCGGTATCTGTTCTTATTCTGTATGTATGGACTCTGCACAGTACTACTTCTCCTGTCCTGTATGTCGGGTGTAATTCTCGGTATCTGTTCTTATTCTGTATGTATGGACTCTGCACAGTACTACTTCTCTTGTCCTGTATGTGGGGTGTAATTCTCGGTATCTGTTCTTATTCTGTATGTATGGACTCTGCACAGTACTACTTCTCTTGTCCTGTATGTCGGGTGTAATTCTCGGTATCTCTTCTTATTCTGTATGTATGGACTCTGCACAGTACTACTTCTCTTGTCCTGTATGTCGGGTGTAATTCTCGGTATCTGTTCTTATTCTGTATGTATGGACTCTGCACAGTACTACTTCTCCTGTCCTGTATGTCGGGTGTAATTCTCAGTATCTGTTCTTATTCTGTATGTATGGACTCTGCACAGTACTACTTCTCTTGTCCTGTATGTCGGGTGTAATTCTCGGTATCTGTTCTTATTCTGTATGTATGGACTCTGCACAGCACTACTTCTCTTGTCCTGTATGTCGGGTGTAATTCTCGGTATCTGTCCTTATTCTGTATGTATGGACTCTGCACAGTACTACTTCTCTTGTCCTGTATGTCGGGTGTAATTCTCGGTATCTCTTCTTATTCTGTATGTATGGACTCTGCACAGTACTACTTCTCTTGTCCTGTATGTCGGGTGTAATTCTCAGTATCTGTTCTTATTCTGTATGTATGGACTCTGCACAGTACTACTTCTCTTGTCCTGTATGTCGGGTGTAATTCTCGGTATCTGTCCTTATTCTGTATGTATGGACTCTGCACAGTACTACTTCTCTTGTCCTGTATGTCGGGTGTAATTCTCGGTATCTGTTCTTATTCTGTATGTATGGACTCTGCACAGTACTACCTCTCTTGTCCTGTATGTCGGGTGTAATTCTCGGTATCTGTTCTTATTCTGTATGTATGGACTCTGCACAGTACTACTTCTCCTGTCCTGTATGTCGGGTGTAATTCTCGGTATCTCTTCTTATTCTGTATGTATGGACTCTGCACAGTACTACTTCTCTTGTCCTGTATGTCGGGTGTAATTCTCGGTATCTGTTCTTATTCTGTATGTATGGACTCTGCACAGTACTACTTCTCTTGTCCTGTATGTCGGGTGTAATTCTCGGTATCTCTTCTTATTCTGTATGTATGGACTCTGCACAGTACTACTTCTCTTGTCCTGTATGTCGGGTGTAATTCTCGGTATCTGTTCTTATTCTGTATGTATGGACTCTGCACAGTACTACTTCTCCTGTCCTGTATGTCGGGTGTAATTCTCGGTATCTGTTCTTATTCTGTATGTATGGACTCTGCACAGTACTACTTCTCCTGTCCTGTATGTCGGGTGTAATTCTCGGTATCTGTTCTTATTCTGTATGTATGGACTCTGCACAGTACTACTTCTCTTGTCCTGTATGTCGGGTGTAATTCTCGGTATCTCTTCTTATTCTGTATGTATGGACTCTGCACAGTACTACTTCTCTTGTCCTGTATGTCGGGTGTAATTCTCAGTATCTGTTCTTATTCTGTATGTATGGACTCTGCACAGTACTACTTCTCCTGTCCTGTATGTCGGGTGTAATTCTCAGTATCTCTTCTTATTCTGTATGTATGGACTCTGCACAGTACTACTTCTCCTGTCCTGTATGCCGGGTGTAATTCTCAGTATCTGTTCTTATTCTGTATGTATGGACTCTGCACAGTACTACTTCTCTTATCCTGTATGTCGGGTGTAATTCTCAGTATCTGTTCTTATTCTGTATGTATGGACTCTGCACAGTACTACTTCTCTTGTCCTGTATGTCGGGTGTAATTCTCAGTATCTGTTCTTATTCTGTATGTATGGACTCTGCACAGTACTACTTCTCCTGTCCTGTATGTCGGGTGTAATTCTCAGTATCTGTTCTTATTCTGTATGTATGGACTCTGCACAGTACTACTTCTCTTGTCCTGTATGTCGGGTGTAATTCTCAGTATCTGTTCTTATTCTGTATGTATGGACTCTGCACAGTACCACTTCTCTTGTCCTGTATGTCGGGTGTAATTCTCAGTATCTCTTCTTATTCTGTATGTATGGACTCTGCACAGTACTACTTCTCCTGTCCTGTATGTCGGGTGTAATTCTCGGTATCTGTTCTTATTCTGTATGTATGGACTCTGCACAGTACTACTTCTCTTGTCCTGTATGTCGGGTGTAATTCTCGGTATCTGTTCTTATTCTGTATGTATGGACTCTGCACAGTACCACTTCTCCTGTCCTGTATGTCGGGTGTAATTCTCAGTATCTGTTCTTATTCTGTATGTATGGACTCTGCACAGTACTACTTCTCTTGTCCTGTATGTCGGGTGTAATTCTCGGTATCTGTCCTTATTCTGTATGTATGGACTCTGCACAGTACTACTTCTCTTGTCCTGTATGTCGGGTGTAATTCTCGGTATCTCTTCTTATTCTGTATGTATGGACTCTGCCCAGTACCACTTCTCTTGTCCTGTATGTCGGGTGTAATTCTCGGTATCTGTTCTTATTCTGTATGTATGGACTCTGCACAGTACTACTTCTCTTGTCCTGTATGTCGGGTGTAATTCTCAGTATCTGTCCTTATTCTGTATGTATGGACTCTGCACAGTACTACTTCTCCTGTCCTGTATGTCGGGTGTAATTCTCGGTATCTCTTCTTATTCTGTATATATGGACTCTGCACAGTACTACTTCTCCTGTCCTGTATGTCGGGTGTAATTCTCGGTATCTCTTCTTATTCTGTATGTATGGACTCTGCACAGTACTACTTCTCTTGTCCTGTATGTCGGGTGTAATTCTCGGTATCTCTTCTTATTCTGTATGTATGGACTCTGCACAGTACTACTTCTCCTGTCCTGTATGTCGGGTGTAATTCTCAGTATCTGTTCTTATTCTGTATGTATGGACTCTGCACAGTACTACTTCTCTTGTCCTGTATGTCGGGTGTAATTCTCGGTATCTGTCCTTATTCTGTATGTATGGACTCTGCACAGTACTACTTCTCTTGTCCTGTATGTCGGGTGTAATTCTCGGTATCTCTTCTTATTCTGTATGTATGGACTCTGCCCAGTACCACTTCTCTTGTCCTGTATGTCGGGTGTAATTCTCGGTATCTGTCCTTATTCTGTATGTATGGACTCTGCACAGTACTACTTCTCTTGTCCTGTATGTCGGGTGTAATTCTCGGTATCTGTTCTTATTCTGTATGTATGGACTCTGCACAGTACTACTTCTCCTGCCCTGTATGTCGGGTGTAATTCTCAGTATCTGTTCTTATTCTGTATGTATGGACTCTGCACAGTACTACTTCTCCTGTCCTGTATGTCGGGTGTAATTCTCGGTATCTGTCCTTATTCTGTATGTATGGACTCTGCACAGTACTACTTCTCTTGTCCTGTATGTCGGGTGTAATTCTCGGTATCTCTTCTTATTCTGTATGTATGGACTCTGCATAGTACTACTTCTCTTGTCCTGTATGTCGGGTGTAATTCTCGGTATCTCTTCTTATTCTGTATGTATGGACTCTGCACAGTACTACTTCTCCTGTCCTGTATGTCGGGTGTAATTCTCGGTATCTGTCCTTATTCTGTATGTATGGACTCTGCACAGTACTACTTCTCTTGTCCTGTATGTCGGGTGTAATTCTCGGTATCTCTTCTTATTCTGTATGTATGGACTCTGCACAGTACTACTTCTCTTGTCCTGTATGTCGGGTGTAATTCTCGGTATCTGTTCTTATTCTGTATGTATGGACTCTGCACAGTACTACTTCTCCTGTCCTGTATGTCGGGTGTAATTCTCAGTATCTCTTCTTATTCTGTATGTATGGACTCTGCACAGTACTACTTCTCTTGTCCTGTATGTCGGGTGTAATTCTCGGTATCTCTTCTTATTCTGTATGTATGGACTCTGCACAGTACTACTTCTCATGTCCTGTATGTCGGGTGTAATTCTCAGTATCTCTTCTTATTCTGTATGTATGGACTCTGCACAGTACTACTTCTCTTGTCCTGTATGTCGGGTGTAATTCTCGGTATCTGTCCTTATTCTGTATGTATGGACTCTGCACAGTACTACTTCTCTTGTCCTGTATGTCGGGTGTAATTCTCAGTATCTGTCCTTATTCTGTATGTATGGACTCTGCACAGTACTACTTCTCTTGTCCTGTATGTCGGGTGTAATTCTCGGTATCTGTTCTTATTCTGTATGTATGGACTCTGCACAGTACTACTTCTCCTGTCCTGTATGTCGGGTGTAATTCTCAGTATCTGTTCTTATTCTGTATGTATGGACTCTGCACAGTACTACTTCTCCTGTCCTGTATGTCGGGTGTAATTCTCAGTATCTGTTCTTATTCTGTATGTATGGACTCTGCACAGTACTACTTCTCCTGTCCTGTATGTCGGGTGTAATTCTCGGTATCTGTTCTTATTCTGTATGTATGGACTCTGCACAGTACTACTTCTCCTGTCCTGTATGTCGGGTGTAATTCTCAGTATCTCTTCTTATTCTGTATGTATGGACTCTGCACAGTACTACTTCTCTTGTCCTGTATGTCGGGTGTAATTCTCGGTATCTGTTCTTATTCTGTATGTATGGACTCTGCACAGTACTACTTCCCCTGTCCTGTATGTCGGGTGTAATTCTCGGTATCTGTTCTTATTCTGTATGTATGGACTCTGCACAGTACTACTTCTCCTGTCCTGTATGTCGGGTGTAATTCTCAGTATCTCTTCTTATTCTGTATGTATGGACTCTGCACAGTACTACTTCTCTTGTCCTGTATGTCGGGTGTAATTCTCGGTATCTGTCCTTATTCTGTATGTATGGACTCTGCACAGTACTACTTCTCTTGTCCTGTATGTCGAGTGTAATTCTCGGTATCTCTCCTTATTCTGTATGTATGGACTCTGCACAGTACTACTTCTCTTGTCCTGTATGTCGGGTGTAATTCTCGGTATCTGTCCTTATTCTGTATGTATGGACTCTGCACAGTACTACTTCTCTTGTCCTGTATGTCGGGTGTAATTCTCAGTATCTCTTCTTATTCTGTATGTATGGACTCTGCACAGTACTACTTCTCTTGTCCTGTATGTCGGGTGTAATTCTCGGTATCTGTTCTTATTCTGTATGTATGGACTCTGCACAGTACTACTTCTCTTGTCCTGTATGTCGGGTGTAATTCTCGGTATCTGTCCTTATTCTGTATGTATGGACTCTGCACAGTACTACTTCTCTTGTCCTGTATGTCGGGTGTAATTCTCGGTATCTCTTCTTATTCTGTATGTATGGACTCTGCACAGTACTACTTCTCTTGTCCTGTATGTCGGGTGTAATTCTCGGTATCTCTTCTTATTCTGTATGTATGGACTCTGCACAGTACCACTTCTCCTGTCCTGTATGTCGGGTGTAATTCTCAGTATCTGTTCTTATTCTGTATGTATGGACTCTGCACAGTACTACTTCTCTTGTCCTGTATGTCGGGTGTAATTCTCGGTATCTCTTCTTATTCTGTATGTATGGACTCTGCACAGTACTACTTCTCTTGTCCTGTATGTCGGGTGTAATTCTCGGTATCTCTTCTTATTCTGTATGTATGGACTCTGCACAGTACTACTTCTCTTGTCCTGTATGTCGGGTGTAATTCTCGGTATCTGTTCTTATTCTGTATGTATGGACTCTGCACAGTACCACTTCTCTTGTCCTGTATGTCGGGTGTAATTCTCAGTATCTGTTCTTATTCTGTATGTATGGACTCTGCACAGTACTACTTCTCTTGTCCTGTATGTCGGGTGTAATTCTCGGTATCTGTTCTTATTCTGTATGTATGGACTCTGCACAGTACTACTTCTCTTGTCCTGTATGTCGGGTGTAATTCTCGGTATCTGTTCTTATTCTGTATGTATGGACTCTGCACAGTACTACTTCTCTTGTCCTGTATGTCGGGTGTAATTCTCGGTATCTCTTCTTATTCTGTATGTATGGACTCTGCACAGTACTACTTCTCTTGTCCTGTATGTCGGGTGTAATTCTCGGTATCTGTTCTTATTCTGTATGTATGGACTCTGCACAGTACTACTTCTCTTGTCCTGTATGTCGGGTGTAATTCTCGGTATCTCTTCTTATTCTGTATGTATGGACTCTGCACAGTACCACTTCTCTTGTCCTGTATGTCGGGGGTAATTCTCAGTATCTGTTCTTATTCTGTATGTATGGACTCTGCACAGTACTACTTCTCTTGTCCTGTATGTCGGGTGTAATTCTCGGTATCTGTTCTTATTCTGTATGTATGGACTCTGCACAGTACTACTTCTCTTGTCCTGTATGTCGGGTGTAATTCTCGGTATCTGTCCTTATTCTGTATGTATGGACTCTGCACAGTACTACTTCTCCTGTCCTGTATGTCGGGTGTAATTCTCGGTATCTCTTCTTATTCTGTATGTATGGACTCTGCACAGTACTACTTCTCTTGTCCTGTATGTCGGGTGTAATTCTCGGTATCTGTTCTTATTCTGTATGTATGGACTCTGCACAGTACTACTTCTCTTGTCCTGTATGTCGGGTGTAATTCTCGGTATCTGTTCTTATTCTGTATGTATGGACTCTGCACAGTACTACTTCTCTTGTCCTGTATGTCGGGTGTAATTCTCGGTATCTCTTCTTATTCTGTATGTATGGACTCTGCACAGTACTACTTCTATTGACCTGTATGTCGGGTGTAATTCTCGGTATCTGTCCTTATTCTGTATGTATGGACTCTGCACAGTACTACTTCTCTTGTCCTGTATGTCGGGTGTAATTCTCGGTATCTGTCCTTATTCTGTATGTATGGACTCTGCACAGTACTACTTCTCTTGTCCTGTATGTCGGGTGTAATTCTCGGTATCTCTCCTTATTCTGTATGTATGGACTCTGCACAGTACTACTTCTCTTGTCCTGTATGTCGGGTGTAATTCTCGGTATCTCTTCTTATTCTGTATGTATGGACTCTGCACAGTACTACTTCTATTGACCTGTATGTCGGGTGTAATTCTCGGTATCTGTCCTTATTCTGTATGTATGGACTCTGCACAGTACTACTTCTCTTGTCCTGTATGTCGGGTGTAATTCTCGGTATCTGTCCTTATTCTGTATGTATGGACTCTGCACAGTACTACTTCTCTTGTCCTGTATGTCGGGTGTAATTCTCGGTATCTCTCCTTATTCTGTATGTATGGACTCTGCACAGTACTACTTCTCTTGTCCTGTATGTCGGGTGTAATTCTCGGTATCTGTTCTTATTCTGTATGTATGGACTCTGCACAGTACTACTTCTCTTGTCCTGTATGTCGGGTGTAATTCTCAGTATCTGTTCTTATTCTGTATGTATGGACTCTGCACAGTACTACTTCTCTTGTCCTGTATGTCGGGTGTAATTCTCGGTATCTGTTCTTATTCTGTATGTATGGACTCTGCACAGTACTACTTCTCTTGTCCTGTATGTCGGGTGTAATTCTCAGTATCTGTTCTTATTCTGTATGTATGGACTCTGCACAGTACTACTTCTCTTGTCCTGTATGTCGGGTGTAATTCTCGGTATCTGTCCTTATTCTGTATGTATGGACTCTGCACAGTACTACTTCTCTTGTCCTGTATGTCGGGTGTAATTCTCAGTATCTGTTCTTATTCTGTATGTATGGACTCTGCACAGTACTACTTCTCCTGTCCTGTATGTCGGGTGTAATTCTCGGTATCTCTTCTTATTCTGTATGTATGGACTCTGCACAGTACTACTTCTCTTGTCCTGTATGTCGGGTGTAATTCTCGGTATCTGTTCTTATTCTGTATGTATGGACTCTGCACAGTACTACTTCTCTTGTCCTGTATGTCGGGTGTAATTCTCGGTATCTGTTCTTATTCTGTATGTATGGACTCTGCACAGTACTACTTCTCTTGTCCTGTATGTCGGGTGTAATTCTCGGTATCTGTTCTTATTCTGTATGTATGGACTCTGCACAGTACTACTTCTCCTGTCCTGTATGTCGGGTGTAATTCTCGGTATCTCTTCTTATTCTGTATATATGGACTCTGCACAGTACCACTTCTCTTGTCCTGTATGTCGGGTGTAATTCTCGGTATCTCTTCTTATTCTGTATGTATGGACTCTGCACAGTACTACTTCTCTTGTCCTGTATGTCGGGTGTAATTCTCGGTATCTGTTCTTATTCTGTATGTATGGACTCTGCACAGTACTACTTCTCTTGTCCTGTATGTCGGGTGTAATTCTCAGTATCTCTTCTTATTCTGTATGTATGGACTCTGCACAGTACTACTTCTCCTGTCCTGTATGTCGGGTGTAATTCTCAGTATCTCTTCTTATTCTGTATGTATGGACTCTGCACAGTACTACTTCTCCTGTCCTGTATGTCGGGTGTAATTCTCGGTATCTGTTCTTATTCTGTATGTATGGACTCTGCACAGTACTACTTCTCTTGTCCTGTATGTCGGGTGTAATTCTCAGTATCTCTTCTTATTCTGTATGTATGGACTCTGCACAGTACTACTTCTCCTGTCCTGTATGTCGGGTGTAATTCTCGGTATCTGTTCTTATTCTGTATGTATGTACGCTGCACAGTACTACTTCTCTTGTCCTGTATGTCGGGTGTAATTCTCAGTATCTGTTCTTATTCTGTATGTATGGACTCTGCACAGTACTACTTCTCCTGTCCTGTATGTCGGGTGTAATTCTCGGTATCTCTTCTTATTCTGTATGTATGGACTCTGCACAGTACTACTTCTCCTGTCCTGTATGTCGGGTGTAATTCTCGGTATCTGTTCTTATTCTGTATGTATGGACTCTGCACAGTACTACTTCTCTTGTCCTGTATGTCGGGTGTAATTCTCAGTATCTGTTCTTATTCTGTATGTATGGACTCTGCACAGTACCACTTCTCCTGTCCTGTATGTCGGGTGTAATTCTCGGTATCTCTTCTTATTCTGTATGTATGGACTCTGCACAGTACTACTTCTCCTGTCCTGTATGTCGGGTGTAATTCTCGGTATCTGTTCTTATTCTGTATGTATGGACTCTGCACAGTACTACTTCTCCTGTCCTGTATGTCGGGTGTAATTCTCGGTATCTCTTCTTATTCTGTATGTATGGACTCTGCACAGTACTACTTCTCCTGTCCTGTATGTCGGGTGTAATTCTCGGTATCTGTTCTTATTCTGTATGTATGGACTCTGCACAGTACTACTTCTCCTGTCCTGTATGTCGGGTGTAATTCTCGGTATCTCTTCTTATTCTGTATGTATGGACTCTGCACAGTACTACTTCTCTTGTCCTGTATGTCGGGTGTAATTCTCAGTATCTGTTCTTATTCTGTATGTATGGACTCTGCACAGTACCACTTCTCCTGTCCTGTATGTCGGGTGTAATTCTCGGTATCTCTTCTTATTCTGTATGTATGGACTCTGCACAGTACTACTTCTCCTGTCCTGTATGTCGGGTGTAATTCTCGGTATCTGTTCTTATTCTGTATGTATGGACTCTGCACAGTACTACTTCTCCTGTCCTGTATGTCGGGTGTAATTCTCGGTATCTCTTCTTATTCTGTATGTATGGACTCTGCACAGTACTACTTCTATTGACCTGTATGTCGGGTGTAATTCTCGGTATCTGTTCTTATTCTGTATGTATGGACTCTGCACAGTACTACTTCTCTTGTCCTGTATGTCGGGTGTAATTCTCGGTATCTGTTCTTATTCTGTATGTATGGACTCTGCACAGTACTACTTCTCCTGTCCTGTATGTCGGGTGTAATTCTCGGTATCTCTTCTTATTCTGTATGTATGGACTCTGCACAGTACTACTTCTATTGACCTGTATGTCGGGTGTAATTCTCGGTATCTGTTCTTATTCTGTATGTATGGACTCTGCACAGTACTACTTCTCTTGTCCTGTATGTCGGGTGTAATTCTCGGTATCTGTTCTTATTCTGTATGTATGGACTCTGCACAGTACTACTTCTCTTGTCCTGTATGTCGGGTGTAATTCTCGGTATCTGTTCTTATTCTGTATGTATGGACTCTGCACAGTACTACTTCTCTTGTCCTGTATGTCGGGTGTAATTCTCGGTATCTGTTCTTATTCTGTATGTATGGACTCTGCACAGTACCACTTCTCTTGTCCTGTATGTCGGGTGTAATTCTCGGTATCTGTTCTTATTCTGTATGTATGGACTCTGCACAGTACCACTTCTCCTGTCCTGTATGTCGGGTGTAATTCTCAGTATCTGTTCTTATTCTGTATGTATGGACTCTGCACAGTACTACTTCTCCTGTCCTGTATGTCGGGTGTAATTCTCAGTATCTGTTCTTATTCTGTATGTATGGACTCTGCACAGTACTACTTCTCCTGTCCTGTATGTCGGGTGTAATTCTCAGTATCTGTTCTTATTCTGTATGTATGGACTCTGCACAGTACTACTTCTCTTGTCCTGTATGTCGGGTGTAATTCTCGGTATCTGTTCTTATTCTGTATGTATGGACTCTGCACAGTACTACTTCTCCTGTCCTGTATGTCGGGTGTAATTCTCGGTATCTGTTCTTATTCTGTATGTATGGACTCTGCACAGTACTACTTCTCCTGTCCTGTATGTCGGGTGTAATTCTCAGTATCTGTTCTTATTCTGTATGTATGGACTCTGCACAGTACTACTTCTCTTGTCCTGTATGTCGGGTGTAATTCTCGGTATCTGTTCTTATTCTGTATGTATGGACTCTGCACAGTACTACTTCTCCTGTCCTGTATGTCGGGTGTAATTCTCAGTATCTGTTCTTATTCTGTATGTATGGACTCTGCACAGTACTACTTCTCTTGTCCTGTATGTCGGGTGTAATTCTCGGTATCTGTTCTTATTCTGTATGTATGGACTCTGCACAGTACTACTTCTCCTGTCCTGTATGTCGGGTGTAATTCTCGGTATCTGTTCTTATTCTGTATGTATGGACTCTGCACAGTACTACTTCTCTTGTCCTGTATGTCGGGTGTAATTCTCGGTATCTCTTCTTATTCTGTATGTATGGACTCTGCACAGTACTACTTCTCTTGTCCTGTATGTCGGGTGTAATTCTCGGTATCTCTTCTTATTCTGTATGTATGGACTCTGCACAGTACTACTTCTCCTGTCCTGTATGTCGGGTGTAATTCTCGGTATCTGTTCTTATTCTGTATGTATGGACTCTGCACAGTACTACTTCTCCTGTCCTGTATGTCGGGTGTAATTCTCGGTATCTGTTCTTATTCTGTATGTATGGACTCTGCACAGTACTACTTCTATTGACCTGTATGTCGGGTGTAATTCTCAGTATCTGTTCTTATTCTGTATGTATGGACTCTGCACAGTACTACTTCCCCTGTCCTGTATGTCGGGTGTAATTCTCAGTATCTGTTCTTATTCTGTATGTATGGACTCTGCACAGTACTACTTCTCTTGTCCTGTATGTCGGGTGTAATTCTCGGTATCTCTTCTTATTCTATATGTATGGACTCTGCACAGTACTACTTCCCCTGTCCTGTATGTCGGGTGTAATTCTCGGTATCTGTTCTTATTCTGTATGTATGGACTCTGCACAGTACCACTTCTCTTGTCCTGTATGTCGGGTGTAATTCTCAGTATCTGTTCTTATTCTGTATGTATGGACTCTGCACAGTACTACTTCTCTTGTCCTGTATGTCGGGTGTAATTCTCGGTATCTGTTCTTATTCTGTATGTATGGACTCTGCACAGTACTACTTCTCTTGTCCTGTATGTCGGGTGTAATTCTCGGTATCTGTTCTTATTCTGTATGTATGGACTCTGCACAGTACTACTTCTCCTGTCCTGTATGTCGGGTGTAATTCTCGGTATCTCTTCTTATTCTGTATGTATGGACTCTGCACAGTACTACTTCTCTTGTCCTGTATGTCGGGTGTAATTCTCAGTATCTGTTCTTATTCTGTATGTATGGACTCTGCACAGTACTACTTCTCCTGTCCTGTATGTCGGGTGTAATTCTCGGTATCTCTTCTTATTCTGTATGTATGGACTCTGCACAGTACTACTTCTCCTGTCCTGTATGTCGTGTGTAATTCTCGGTATCTGTTCTTATTCTGTATGTATGGACTCTGCACAGTACTACTTCTCTTGTCCTGTATGTCGGGTGTAATTCTCGGTATCTGTTCTTATTCTGTATGTATGGACTCTGCACAGTACTACTTCTCTTGTCCTGTATGTCGGGTGTAATTCTCGGTATCTGTTCTTATTCTGTATGTATGGACTCTGCACAGTACTACTTCTCCTGTCCTGTATGTCGGGTGTAATTCTCGGTATCTCTTCTTATTCTGTATGTATGGACTCTGCACAGTACTACTTCTCTTGTCCTGTATGTCGGGTGTAATTCTCGGTATCTCTTCTTATTCTGTATGTATGGACTCTGCACAGTACTACTTCTCTTGTCCTGTATGTCGGGTGTAATTCTCAGTATCTGTTCTTATTCTGTATGTATGGACTCTGCACAGTACTACTTCTCTTGTCCTGTATGTCGGGTGTAATTCTCAGTATCTGTTCTTATTCTGTATGTATGGACTCTGCACAGTACTACTTCTCTTGTCCTGTATGTCGGGTGTAATTCTCGGTATCTGTTCTTATTCTGTATGTATGGACTCTGCACAGTACTACTTCTCCTGTCCTGTATGTCGGGTGTAATTCTCGGTATCTCTTCTTATTCTGTATGTATGGACTCTGCACAGTACTACTTCTCCTGTCCTGTATGTCGGGTGTAATTCTCGGTATCTCTTCTTATTCTGTATGTATGGACTCTGCACAGTACTACTTCTCTTGTCCTGTATGTCGGGTGTAATTCTCAGTATCTGTTCTTATTCTGTATGTATGGACTCTGCACAGTACTACTTCTCTTGTCCTGTATGTCGGGTGTAATTCTCAGTATCTGTTCTTATTCTGTATGTATGGACTCTGCACAGTACTACTTCTCCTGTCCTGTATGTCGGGTGTAATTCTCGGTATCTCTTCTTATTCTGTATGTATGGACTCTGCACAGTACTACTTCTCCTGTCCTGTATGTCGGGTGTAATTCTCGGTATCTCTCCTTATTCTGTATGTATGGACTCTGCACAGTACTACTTCTCTTGTCCTGTATGTCGGGTGTAATTCTCGGTATCTGTTCTTATTCTGTATGTATGGACTCTGCACAGTACTACTTCTCCTGTCCTGTATGTCGGGTGTAATTCTCGGTATCTGTTCTTATTCTGTATGTATGGACTCTGCACAGTACTACTTCTCTTGTCCTGTATGTCGGGTGTAATTCTCAGTATCTGTTCTTATTCTGTATGTATGGACTCTGCACAGTACTACTTCTCTTGTCCTGTATGTCGGGTGTAATTCTCGGTATCTGTTCTTATTCTGTATGTATGGACTCTGCACAGTACTACTTCTCTTGTCCTGTATGTCGGGTGTAATTCTCGGTATCTCTTCTTATTCTGTATGTATGGACTCTGCACAGTACTACTTCTCTTGTCCTGTATGTCGGGTGTAATTCTCGGTATCTGTTCTTATTCTGTATGTATGGACTCTGCACAGTACTACTTCTCTTGTCCTGTATGTCGGGTGTAATTCTCAGTATCTGTTCTTATTCTGTATGTATGGACTCTGCACAGTACTACTTCTCCTGTCCTGTATGTCGGGTGTAATTCTCAGTATCTCTTCTTATTCTGTATGTATGGACTCTGCACAGTACTACTTCTCTTGTCCTGTATGTCGGGTGTAATTCTCGGTATCTGTTCTTATTCTGTATGTATGGACTCTGCACAGTACTACTTCTCTTGTCCTGTATGTCGGGTGTAATTCTCGGTATCTGTTCTTATTCTGTATGTATGGACTCTGCATAGTACTACTTCTCTTGTCCTGTATGTCGGGTGTAATTCTCGGTATCTGTTCTTATTCTGTATGTATGGACTCTGCACAGTACTACTTCTCTTGTCCTGTATGTCGGGTGTAATTCTCGGTATCTGTCCTTATTCTGTATGTATGGACTCTGCACAGTACCACTTCTCTTGTCCTGTATGTCGGGTGTAATTCTCGGTATCTGTCCTTATTCTGTATGTATGGACTCTGCACAGTACTACTTCTCCTGTCCTGTATGTCGGGTGTAATTCTCGGTATCTGTTCTTATTCTGCATGTATGTACTCTGCACAGTACTACTTCTCCTGTCCTGTATGTCGGGTGTAATTCTCAGTATCTGTTCTTATTCTGTATGTATGGACTCTGCACAGTACTACTTCTCTTGTCCTGTATGTCGGGTGTAATTCTCGGTATCTGTTCTTATTCTGTATGTATGGACTCTGCACAGTACTACTTCTCTTGTCCTGTATGTCGGGTGTAATTCTCGGTATCTGTTCTTATTCTGTATGTATGGACTCTGCACAGTACTACTTCTCTTGTCCTGTATGTCGGGTGTAATTCTCGGTATCTCTTCTTATTCTGTATGTATGGACTCTGCACAGTACTACTTCTCCTGTCCTGTATGTCGGGTGTAATTCTCGGTATCTGTTCTTATTCTGTATGTATGGACTCTGCACAGTACTACTTCTCTTGTCCTGTATGTCGGGTGTAATTCTCAGTATCTCTTCTTATTCTGTATGTATGGACTCTGCACAGTACCACTTCTCTTGTCCTGTATGTCGGGTGTAATTCTCGGTATCTCTTCTTATTCTGTATGTATGGACTCTGCACAGTACTACTTCTCTTGTCCTGTATGTCGGGTGTAATTCTCGGTATCTCTTCTTATTCTGTATGTATGGACTCTGCACAGTACTACTTCTCTTGTCCTGTATGTCGGGTGTAATTCTCGGTATCTCTTCTTATTCTGTATATATGGACTCTGCACAGTACCACTTCTCTTGTCCTGTATGTCGGGTGTAATTCTCGGTATCTGTCCTTATTCTGTATGTATGGACTCTGCACAGTACTACTTCTCTTGTCCTGTATGTCGGGTGTAATTCTCGGTATCTGTTCTTATTCTGTATGTATGGACTCTGCACAGTACTACTTCTCCTGTCCTGTATGTCGGGTGTAATTCTCGGTATCTGTTCTTATTCTGTATGTATGGACTCTGCACAGTACTACTTCTCCTGTCCTGTATGTCGGGTGTAATTCTCAGTATCTCTTCTTATTCTGTATGTATGGACTCTGCACAGTACTACTTCTCTTGTCCTGTATGTCGGGGGTAATTCTCAGTATCTGTTCTTATTCTGTATGTATGGACTCTGCACAGTACTACTTCTCCTGTCCTGTATGTCGGGTGTAATTCTCAGTATCTCTTCTTATTCTGTATGTATGGACTCTGCACAGTACTACTTCTCTTGTCCTGTATGTCGGGTGTAATTCTCGGTATCTGTCCTTATTCTGTATGTATGGACTCTGCACAGTACTACTTCTCTTGTCCTGTATGTCGGGTGTAATTCTCAGTATCTCTTCTTATTCTGTATGTATGGACTCTGCACAGTACCACTTCTCTTGTCCTGTATGTCGGGTGTAATTCTCAGTATCTCTTCTTATTCTGTATGTATGGACTCTGCACAGTACCACTTCTCTTGTCCTGTATGTCGGGTGTAATTCTCAGTATCTCTTCTTATTCTGTATGTATGGACTCTGCACAGTACTACTTCTCTTGTCCTGTATGTCGGGTGTAATTCTCAGTATCTCTTCTTATTCTGTATGTATGGACTCTGCACAGTACCACTTCTCTTGTCCTGTATGTCGGGTGTAATTCTCAGTATCTCTTCTTATTCTGTATGTATGGACTCTGCACAGTACTACTTCTCTTGTCCTGTATGTCGGGTGTAATTCTCGGTATCTGTCCTTATTCTGTATGTATGGACTCTGCACAGTACTACTTCTCTTGTCCTGTATGTCGGGTGTAATTCTCAGTATCTGTTCTTATTCTGTATGTATGGACTCTGCACAGTACTACTTCTCTTGTCCTGTATGTCGGGTGTAATTCTCGGTATCTGTTCTTATTCTGTATGTATGGACTCTGCACAGTACTACTTCTCTTGTCCTGTATGTCGGGTGTAATTCTCAGTATCTGTTCTTATTCTGTATGTATGGACTCTGCACAGTACTACTTCTCTTGTCCTGTATGTCGGGTGTAATTCTCGGTATCTGTTCTTATTCTGTATGTATGGACTCTGCACAGTACTACTTCTCTTGTCCTGTATGTCGGGTGTAATTCTCAGTATCTGTTCTTATTCTGTATGTATGGACTCTGCACAGTACTACTTCTCTTGTCCTGTATGTCGGGTGTAATTCTCGGTATCTGTTCTTATTCTGTATGTATGGACTCTGCACAGTACCACTTCTCTTGTCCTGTATGTCGGGTGTAATTCTCGGTATCTCTTCTTATTCTGTATGTATGGACTCTGCACAGTACTACTTCTCCTGTCCTGTATGTCGGGTGTAATTCTCGGTATCTCTTCTTATTCTGTATGTATGGACTCTGCACAGTACTACTTCTCTTGTCCTGTATGTCGGGTGTAATTCTCAGTATCTCTTCTTATTCTGTATGTATGGACTCTGCACAGTACTACTTCTCTTGTCCTGTATGTCGGGTGTAATTCTCGGTATCTCTTCTTATTCTGTATATATGGACTCTGCACAGTACCACTTCTCTTGTCCTGTATGTCGGGTGTAATTCTCGGTATCTGTCCTTATTCTGTATGTATGGACTCTGCACAGTACCACTTCTCTTGTCCTGTATGTCGGGTGTAATTCTCGGTATCTGTTCTTATTCTGTATGTATGGACTCTGCACAGTACTACTTCTCTTGTCCTGTATGTCGGGTGTAATTCTCGGTATCTGTTCTTATTCTGTATGTATGGACTCTGCACAGTACTACTTCTCCTGTCCTGTATGTCGGGTGTAATTCTCAGTATCTCTTCTTATTCTGTATGTATGGACTCTGCACAGTACCACTTCTCTTGTCCTGTATGTCGGGTGTAATTCTCAGTATCTGTTCTTATTCTGTATGTATGGACTCTGCACAGTACTACTTCTCTTGTCCTGTATGTCGGGTGTAATTCTCAGTATCTGTCCTTATTCTGTATGTATGGACTCTGCACAGTACTACTTCTCTTGTCCTGTATGTCGGGGGTAATTCTCGGTATCTCTTCTTATTCTGTATGTATGGACTCTGCACAGTACTACTTCTCTTGTCCTGTATGTCGGGGGTAATTCTCAGTATCTGTTCTTATTCTGTATGTATGGACTCTGCACAGTACCACTTCTCTTGTCCTGTATGTCGGGTGTAATTCTCAGTATCTCTTCTTATTCTGTATGTATGGACTCTGCACAGTACCACTTCTCTTGTCCTGTATGTCGGGTGTAATTGTCAGTATCTGTTCTTATTCTGTATGTATGGACTCTGCACAGTACTACTTCTCTTGTCCTGTATGTCGGGGGTAATTCTCAGTATCTGTTCTTATTCTGTATGTATGGACTCTGCACAGTACTACTTCTCTTGTCCTGTATGTCGGGTGTAATTCTCGGTATCTGTTCTTATTCTGTATGTATGGACTCTGCACAGTACTACTTCTCTTGTCCTGTATGTCGGGTGTAATTCTCGGTATCTGTTCTTATTCTGTATGTATGGACTCTGCACAGTACTACTTCTCTTGTCCTGTATGTCGGGTGTAATTCTCGGTATCTGTCCTTATTCTGTATGTATGGACTCTGCACAGTACTACTTCTCTTGTCCTGTATGTCGGGTATAATTCTCGGTATCTCTTCTTATTCTGTATGTATGGACTCTGCACAGTACTACTTCTCTTGTCCTGTATGTCGGGTGTAATTCTCGGTATCTCTTCTTATTCTGTATGTATGGACTCTGCACAGTACTACTTCTCTTGTCCTGTATGTCGGGTATAATTCTCGGTATCTCTTCTTATTCTGTATGTATGGACTCTGCACAGTACTACTTCTCCTGTCCTGTATGTCGGGTGTAATTCTCAGTATCTGTTCTTATTCTGTATGTATGGACTCTGCACAGTACTACTTCTCCTGTCCTGTATGTCGGGTGTAATTCTCGGTATCTCTTCTTATTCTGTATGTATGGACTCTGCACAGTACTACTTCTCCTGTCCTGTATGTCGGGTGTAATTCTCGGTATCTGTTCTTATTCTGTATGTATGGACTCTGCACAGTACTACTTCTCTTGTCCTGTATGTCGGGTGTAATTCTCGGTATCTCTTCTTATTCTGTATGTATGGACTCTGCACAGTACTACTTCTCTTGTCCTGTATGTCGGGTGTAATTCTCAGTATCTGTTCTTATTCTGTATGTATGGACTCTGCACAGTACTACTTCTCCTGTCCTGTATGTCGGGTGTAATTCTCGGTATCTGTTCTTATTCTGTATGTATGGACTCTGCACAGTACCACTTCTCTTGTCCTGTATGTCGGGTGTAATTCTCAGTATCTGTTCCTATTCTGTATGTATGGACTCTGCACAGTACTACTTCTCCTGTCCTGTATGTCGGGTGTAATTCTCAGTATCTGTTCTTATTCTGTATGTATGGACTCTGCACAGTACCACTTCTCTTGTCCTGTATGTCGGGGGTAATTCTCGGTATCTGTCCTTATTCTGTATGTATGGACTCTGCACAGTACTACTTCTCTTGTCCTGTATGTCGGGTGTAATTCTCGGTATCTCTTCTTATTCTGTATGTATGGACTCTGCACAGTACTACTTCTCCTGTCCTGTATGTCGGGTGTAATTCTCGGTATCTGTCCTTATTCTGTATGTATGGACTCTGCACAGTACTACTTCTCTTGTCCTGTATGTCGGGTGTAATTCTCGGTATCTGTTCTTATTCTGTATGTATGGACTCTGCACAGTACTACTTCTCTTGTCCTGTATGTCGGGTGTAATTCTCGGTATCTGTCCTTATTCTGTATGTATGGACTCTGCACAGTACTACTTCTCTTGTCCTGTATGTCGGGTGTAATTCTCGGTATCTGTTCTTATTCTGTATGTATGGACTCTGCACAGTACTACTTCTCTTGTCCTGTATGTCGGGTGTAATTCTCGGTATCTGTCCTTATTCTGTATGTATGGACTCTGCACAGTACTACTTCTCTTGTCCTGTATGTCGGGTGTAATTCTCGGTATCTCTTCTTATTCTGTATGTATGGACTCTGCACAGTACCACTTCTCTTGTCCTGTATGTCGGGTGTAATTCTCGGTATCTCTTCTTATTCTGTATGTATGGACTCTGCACAGTACTACTTCTCTTGTCCTGTATGTCGGGTGTAATTCTCGGTATCTGTTCTTATTCTGTATGTATGGACTCTGCACAGTACTACTTCTCTTGTCCTGTATGTCGGGTGTAATTCTCAGTATCTCTTCTTATTCTGTATGTATGGACTCTGCACAGTACTACTTCTCTTGTCCTGTATGTCGGGTGTAATTCTCGGTATCTGTTCTTATTCTGTATGTATGGACTCTGCACAGTACTACTTCTCTTGTCCTGTATGTCGGGTGTAATTCTCGGTATCTGTTCTTATTCTGTATGTATGGACTCTGCACAGTACTACTTCTCTTGTCCTGTATGTCGGGTGTAATTCTCGGTATCTCTTCTTATTCTGTATGTATGGACTCTGCACAGTACTACTTCTCTTGTCCTGTATGTCGGGTGTAATTCTCGGTATCTGTCCTTATTCTGTATGTATGGACTCTGCACAGTACTACTTCTCTTGTCCTGTATGTCGGGTGTAATTCTCGGTATCTGTCCTTATTCTGTATGTATGGACTCTGCACAGTACTACTTCTCTTGTCCTGTATGTCGGGTGTAATTCTCAGTATCTGTTCTTATTCTGTATGTATGGACTCTGCACAGTACTACTTCTCCTGTCCTGTATGTCGGGTGTAATTCTCAGTATCTGTTCTTATTCTGTATGTATGGACTCTGCACAGTACTACTTCTCTTGTCCTGTATGTCGGGTGTAATTCTCGGTATCTCTTCTTATTCTGTATGTATGGACTCTGCACAGTACTACTTCTCTTGTCCTGTATGTCGGGTGTAATTCTCAGTATCTGTTCTTATTCTGTATGTATGGACTCTGCACAGTACTACTTCTCTTGTCCTGTATGTCGGGTGTAATTCTCGGTATCTCTTCTTATTCTGTATGTATGGACTCTGCACAGTACTACTTCTCTTGTCCTGTATGTCGGGTGTAATTCTCGGTATCTGTTCTTATTCTGTATGGATGGACTCTGCACAGTACTACTTCTCTTGTCCTGTATGTCGGGTGTAATTCTCGGTATCTCTTCTTATTCTGTATGTATGGACTCTGCACAGTACTACTTCTCTTGTCCTGTATGTCGGGTGTAATTCTCGGTATCTGTCCTTATTCTGTATGTATGGACTCTGCACAGTACCACTTCTCCTGTTCTGTATGTCGGGTGTAATTCTCGATATCTGTTCTTATTCTGTATGTATGGACTCTGCACAGTACTACTTCTCTTGTCCTGTATGTCGGGTGTAATTCTCGGTATCTCTTCTTATTCTGTATGTATGGACTCTGCACAGTACTACTTCTCTTGTCCTGTATGTCGGGTGTAATTCTCGGTATCTGTTCTTATTCTGTATGTATGGACTCTGCACAGTACTACTTCTCTTGTCCTGTATGTCGGGTGTAATTCTCGGTATCTCTTCTTATTCTGTATGTATGGACTCTGCACAGTACTACTTCTCTTGTCCTGTATGTCGGGTGTAATTCTCGGTATCTGTTCTTATTCTGTATGTATGGACTCTGCACAGTACCACTTCTCCTGTTCTGTATGTCGGGTGTAATTCTCGGTATCTGTTCTTATTCTGTATGTATGGACTCTGCACAGTACTACTTCTCTTGTCCTGTATGTCGGGTGTAATTCTCGGTATCTGTTCTTATTCTGTATGTATGGACTCTGCACAGTACTACTTCTCTTGTCCTGTATGTCGGGTGTAATTCTCGGTATCTCTTCTTATTCTGTATGTATGGACTCTGCACAGTACTACTTCTCTTGTCCTGTATGTCGGGTGTAATTCTCGGTATCTCTTCTTATTCTGTATGTATGGACTCTGCACAGTACTACTTCTCTTGTCCTGTATGTCAGGTGTAATTCTCGGTATCTCTTCTTATTCTGTATGTATGGACTCTGCACAGTACTACTTCTCTTGTCCTGTATGTCGGGTGTAATTCTCGGTATCTGTCCTTATTCTGTATGTATGGACTCTGCACAGTACTACTTCTCTTGTCCTGTATGTCGGGTGTAATTCTCGGTATCTCTTCTTATTCTGTATGTATGGACTCTGCACAGTACTACTTCTCTTGTCCTGTATGTCGGGTGTAATTCTCGGTATCTGTTCTTATTCTGTATGTATGGACTCTGCACAGTACTACTTCTCCTGTCCTGTATGTCGGGTGTAATTCTCAGTATCTCTTCTTATTCTGTATGTATGGACTCTGCACAGTACTACTTCTCATGTCCTGTATGTCGGGTGTAATTCTCAGTATCTCTTCTTATTCTGTATGTATGGACTCTGCACAGTACTACTTCTCTTGTCCTGTATGTCGGGTGTAATTCTCGGTATCTGTCCTTATTCTGTATGTATGGACTCTGCACAGTACTACTTCTCTTGTCCTGTATGTCGGGTGTAATTCTCGGTATCTGTCCTTATTCTGTATGTATGGACTCTGCACAGTACTACTTCTCTTGTCCTGTATGTCGGGTGTAATTCTCAGTATCTGTCCTTATTCTGTATGTATGGACTCTGCACAGTACTACTTCTCTTGTCCTGTATGTCGGGTGTAATTCTCGGTATCTGTTCTTATTCTGTATGTATGGACTCTGCACAGTACTACTTCTCCTGTCCTGTATGTCGGGTGTAATTCTCAGTATCTGTTCTTATTCTGTATGTATGGACTCTGCACAGTACTACTTCTCCTGTCCTGTATGTCGGGTGTAATTCTCGGTATCTGTTCTTATTCTGTATGTATGGACTCTGCACAGTACTACTTCTCCTGTCCTGTATGTCGGGTGTAATTCTCAGTATCTCTTCTTATTCTGTATGTATGGACTCTGCACAGTACTACTTCTCTTGTCCTGTATGTCGGGTGTAATTCTCGGTATCTCTCCTTATTCTGTATGTATGGACTCTGCACAGTACTACTTCTCTTGTCCTGTATGTCGGGTGTAATTCTCGGTATCTGTTCTTATTCTGTATGTATGGACTCTGCACAGTACTACTTCCCCTGTCCTGTATGTCGGGTGTAATTCTCGGTATCTGTTCTTATTCTGTATGTATGGACTCTGCACAGTACTACTTCTCCTGTCCTGTATGTCGGGTGTAATTCTCAGTATCTCTTCTTATTCTGTATGTATGGACTCTGCACAGTACTACTTCTCTTGTCCTGTATGTCGGGTGTAATTCTCGGTATCTGTCCTTATTCTGTATGTATGGACTCTGCACAGTACTACTTCTCTTGTCCTGTATGTCGAGTGTAATTCTCGGTATCTCTCCTTATTCTGTATGTATGGACTCTGCACAGTACTACTTCTCTTGTCCTGTATGTCGGGTGTAATTCTCGGTATCTGTCCTTATTCTGTATGTATGGACTCTGCACAGTACTACTTCTCTTGTCCTGTATGTCGGGTGTAATTCTCGGTATCTGTTCTTATTCTGTATGTATGGACTCTGCACAGTACTACTTCTCTTGTCCTGTATGTCGGGTGTAATTCTCGGTATCTGTTCTTATTCTGTATGTATGGACTCTGCACAGTACTACTTCTCTTGTCCTGTATGTCGGGTGTAATTCTCGGTATCTGTCCTTATTCTGTATGTATGGACTCTGCACAGTACTACTTCTCTTGTCCTGTATGTCGGGTGTAATTCTCGGTATCTCTTCTTATTCTGTATGTATGGACTCTGCACAGTACTACTTCTCTTGTCCTGTATGTCGGGTGTAATTCTCGGTATCTCTTCTTATTCTGTATGTATGGACTCTGCACAGTACCACTTCTCCTGTCCTGTATGTCGGGTGTAATTCTCAGTATCTGTTCTTATTCTGTATGTATGGACTCTGCACAGTACTACTTCTCTTGTCCTGTATGTCGGGTGTAATTCTCAGTATCTGTCCTTATTCTGTATGTATGGACTCTGCACAGTACTACTTCTCTTGTCCTGTATGTCGGGTGTAATTCTCGGTATCTGTTCTTATTCTGTATGTATGGACTCTGCACAGTACTACTTCTCTTGTCCTGTATGTCGGGTGTAATTCTCGGTATCTGTTCTTATTCTGTATGTATGGACTCTGCACAGTACTACTTCTCTTGTCCTGTATGTCGGGTGTAATTCTCGGTATCTCTTCTTATTCTGTATGTATGGACTCTGCACAGTACTACTTCTCTTGTCCTGTATGTCGGGTGTAATTCTCGGTATCTGTTCTTATTCTGTATGTATGGACTCTGCACAGTACTACTTCTCTTGTCCTGTATGTCGGGTGTAATTCTCGGTATCTCTTCTTATTCTGTATGTATGGACTCTGCACAGTACCACTTCTCTTGTCCTGTATGTCGGGGGTAATTCTCAGTATCTGTTCTTATTCTGTATGTATGGACTCTGCACAGTACTACTTCTCTTGTCCTGTATGTCGGGTGTAATTCTCGGTATCTGTTCTTATTCTGTATGTATGGACTCTGCACAGTACTACTTCTCTTGTCCTGTATGTCGGGTGTAATTCTCAGTATCTGTTCTTATTCTGTATGTATGGACTCTGCACAGTACTACTTCTCTTGTCCTGTATGTCGGGTGTAATTCTCGGTATCTGTCCTTATTCTGTATGTATGGACTCTGCACAGTACTACTTCTCTTGTCCTGTATGTCGGGTGTAATTCTCGGTATCTGTTCTTATTCTGTATGTATGGACTCTGCACAGTACTACTTCTCTTGTCCTGTATGTCGGGTGTAATTCTCGGTATCTCTTCTTATTCTGTATGTATGGACTCTGCACAGTACTACTTCTATTGACCTGTATGTCGGGTGTAATTCTCGGTATCTGTCCTTATTCTGTATGTATGGACTCTGCACAGTACTACTTCTCTTGTCCTGTATGTCGGGTGTAATTCTCGGTATCTGTCCTTATTCTGTATGTATGGACTCTGCACAGTACTACTTCTCTTGTCCTGTATGTCGGGTGTAATTCTCGGTATCTCTCCTTATTCTGTATGTATGGACTCTGCACAGTACTACTTCTCTTGTCCTGTATGTCGGGTGTAATTCTCGGTATCTGTTCTTATTCTGTATGTATGGACTCTGCACAGTACTACTTCTCTTGTCCTGTATGTCGGGTGTAATTCTCGGTATCTGTTCTTATTCTGTATGTATGGACTCTGCACAGTACTACTTCTCCTGTGCTGTATGTCGGGTGTAATTCTCAGTATCTCTTCTTATTCTGTATGTATGGACTCTGCACAGTACTACTTCTCTTGTCCTGTATGTCGGGTGTAATTCTCAGTATCTGTTCTTATTCTGTATGTATGGACTCTGCACAGTACTACTTCTCTTGTCCTGTATGTCGGGTGTAATTCTCGGTATCTGTTCTTATTCTGTATGTATGGACTCTGCACAGTACTACTTCTCTTGTCCTGTATGTCGGGTGTAATTCTCAGTATCTGTTCTTATTCTGTATGTATGGACTCTGCACAGTACTACTTCTCTTGTCCTGTATGTCGGGTGTAATTCTCGGTATCTGTCCTTATTCTGTATGTATGGACTCTGCACAGTACTACTTCTCTTGTCCTGTATGTCGGGTGTAATTCTCAGTATCTGTTCTTATTCTGTATGTATGGACTCTGCACAGTACTACTTCTCTTGTCCTGTATGTCGGGTGTAATTCTCGGTATCTGTTCTTATTCTGTATGTATGGACTCTGCACAGTACTACTTCTCTTGTCCTGTATGTCGGGTGTAATTCTCGGTATCTGTTCTTATTCTGTATGTATGGACTCTGCACAGTACTACTTCTCTTGTCCTGTATGTCGGGTGTAATTCTCGGTATCTGTTCTTATTCTGTATGTATGGACTCTGCACAGTACTACTTCTCCTGTCCTGTATGTCGGGTGTAATTCTCGGTATCTCTTCTTATTCTGTATATATGGACTCTGCACAGTACCACTTCTCTTGTCCTGTATGTCGGGTGTAATTCTCGGTATCTCTTCTTATTCTGTATGTATGGACTCTGCACAGTACTACTTCTCTTGTCCTGTATGTCGGGTGTAATTCTCATTATCTGTTCTTATTCTGTATGTATGGACTCTGCACAGTACTACTTCTCTTGTCCTGTATGTCGGGTGTAATTCTCGGTATCTGTTCTTATTCTGTATGTATGGACTCTGCACAGTACTACTTCTCTTGTCCTGTATGTCGGGTGTAATTCTCGGTATCTCTTCTTATTCTGTATGTATGGACTCTGCACAGTACTACTTCTCTTGTCCTGTATGTCGGGTGTAATTCTCATTATCTGTTCTTATTCTGTATGTATGGACTCTGCACAGTACTACTTCTCTTGTCCTGTATGTCGGGTGTAATTCTCGGTATCTGTTCTTATTCTGTATGTATGGACTCTGCACAGTACTACTTCTCTTGTCCTGTATGTCGGGTGTAATTCTCAGTATCTCTTCTTATTCTGTATGTATGGACTCTGCACAGTACTACTTCTCCTGTCCTGTATGTCGGGTGTAATTCTCGGTATCTGTTCTTATTCTGTATGTATGGACTCTGCACAGTACTACTTCTCCTGTCCTGTATGTCGGGTGTAATTCTCGGTATCTCTTCTTATTCTGTATGTATGGACTCTGCACAGTACTACTTCTCCTGTCCTGTATGTCGGGTGTAATTCTCGGTATCTCTTCTTATTCTGTATGTATGGACTCTGCACAGTACTACTTCTCTTGTCCTGTATGTCGGGTGTAATTCTCGGTATCTCTTCTTATTCTGTATGTATGGACTCTGCACAGTACTACTTCTCCTGTCCTGTATGTCGGGTGTAATTCTCGGTATCTCTTCTTATTCTGTATGTATGGACTCTGCACAGTACCACTTCTCTTGTCCTGTATGTCGGGTGTAATTCTCAGTATCTGTTCTTATTCTGTATGTATGGACTCTGCACAGTACTACTTCTCTTGTCCTGTATGTCGGGTGTAATTCTCAGTATCTGTTCTTATTCTGTATGTATGGACTCTGCACAGTACTACTTCTCCTGTCCTGTATGTCGGGTGTAATTCTCAGTATCTGTTCTTATTCTGTATGTATGGACTCTGCACAGTACTACTTCTCTTGTCCTGTATGTCGGGTGTAATTCTCAGTATCTGTTCTTATTCTGTATGTATGGACTCTGCACAGTACCACTTCTCCTGTCCTGTATGTCGGGTGTAATTCTCGGTATCTCTTCTTATTCTGTATGTATGGACTCTGCACAGTACTACTTCTCCTGTCCTGTATGTCGGGTGTAATTCTCGGTATCTGTTCTTATTCTGTATGTATGGACTCTGCACAGTACTACTTCTCCTGTCCTGTATGTCGGGTGTAATTCTCGGTATCTCTTCTTATTCTGTATGTATGGACTCTGCACAGTACTACTTCTATTGACCTGTATGTCGGGTGTAATTCTCGGTATCTGTTCTTATTCTGTATGTATGGACTCTGCACAGTACTACTTCTCTTGTCCTGTATGTCGGGTGTAATTCTCGGTATCTGTTCTTATTCTGTATGTATGGACTCTGCACAGTACTACTTCTCTTGTCCTGTATGTCGGGTGTAATTCTCGGTATCTGTTCTTATTCTGTATGTATGGACTCTGCACAGTACTACTTCTCTTGTCCTGTATGTCGGGTGTAATTCTCGGTATCTGTTCTTATTCTGTATGTATGGACTCTGCACAGTACTACTTCTCTTGTCCTGTATGTCGGGTGTAATTCTCGGTATCTGTCCTTATTCTGTATGTATGGACTCTGCACAGTACTACTTCTCTTGTCCTGTATGTCGGGTGTAATTCTCGGTATCTGTTCTTATTCTGTATGTATGGACTCTGCACAGTACCACTTCTCCTGTCCTGTATGTCGGGTGTAATTCTCAGTATCTGTTCTTATTCTGTATGTATGGACTCTGCACAGTACTACTTCTCCTGTCCTGTATGTCGGGTGTAATTCTCAGTATCTGTTCTTATTCTGTATGTATGGACTCTGCACAGTACTACTTCTCCTGTCCTGTATGTCGGGTGTAATTCTCGGTATCTGTTCTTATTCTGTATGTATGGACTCTGCACAGTACTACTTCTCCTGTCCTGTATGTCGGGTGTAATTCTCGGTATCTGTTCTTATTCTGTATGTATGGACTCTGCACAGTACTACTTCTCTTGTCCTGTATGTCGGGTGTAATTCTCGGTATCTCTTCTTATTCTGTATGTATGGACTCTGCACAGTACTACTTCTCTTGTCCTGTATGTCGGGTGTAATTCTCGGTATCTCTTCTTATTCTGTATGTATGGACTCTGCACAGTACTACTTCTCCTGTCCTGTATGTCGGGTGTAATTCTCGGTATCTGTTCTTATTCTGTATGTATGGACTCTGCACAGTACTACTTCTCCTGTCCTGTATGTCGGGTGTAATTCTCAGTATCTGTTCTTATTCTGTATGTATGGACTCTGCACAGTACCACTTCTCTTGTCCTGTATGTCGGGTGTAATTCTCGGTATCTGTTCTTATTCTGTATGTATGGACTCTGCACAGTACTACTTCTCCTGTCCTGTATGTCGGGTGTAATTCTCAGTATCTCTTCTTATTCTGTATGTATGGACTCTGCACAGTACCACTTCTCTTGTCCTGTATGTCGGGTGTAATTCTCGGTATCTGTTCTTATTCTGTATGTATGGACTCTGCACAGTACTACTTCTATTGACCTGTATGTCGGGTGTAATTCTCGGTATCTGTTCTTATTCTGTATGTATGGACTCTGCACAGTACTACTTCTCTTGTCCTGTATGTCGGGTGTAATTCTCAGTATCTGTTCTTATTCTGTATGTATGGACTCTGCACAGTACTACTTCTCTTGTCCTGTATGTCGGGTGTAATTCTCGGTATCTCTTCTTATTCTGTATGTATGGACTCTGCACAGTACTACTTCTCTTGTCCTGTATGTCGGGTGTAATTCTCGGTATCTGTTCTTATTCTGTATGTATGGACTCTGCACAGTACTACTTCTCTTGTCCTGTATGTCGGGTGTAATTCTCGGTATCTGTCCTTATTCTGTATGTATGGACTCTGCACAGTACCACTTCTCTTGTCCTGTATGTCGGGTGTAATTCTCGGTATCTGTCCTTATTCTGTATGTATGGACTCTGCACAGTACTACTTCTCCTGTCCTGTATGTCGGGTGTAATTCTCGGTATCTGTTCTTATTCTGCATGTATGTACTCTGCACAGTACTACTTCTCCTGTCCTGTATGTCGGGTGTAATTCTCAGTATCTGTTCTTATTCTGTATGTATGGACTCTGCACAGTACTACTTCTCTTGTCCTGTATGTCGGGTGTAATTCTCGGTATCTGTTCTTATTCTGTATGTATGGACTCTGCACAGTACTACTTCTCTTGTCCTGTATGTCGGGTGTAATTCTCGGTATCTGTTCTTATTCTGTATGTATGGACTCTGCACAGTACTACTTCTCTTGTCCTGTATGTCGGGTGTAATTCTCGGTATCTCTTCTTATTCTGTATGTATGGACTCTGCACAGTACTACTTCTCTTGTCCTGTATGTCGGGTGTAATTCTCAGTATCTGTCCTTATTCTGTATGTATGGACTCTGCACAGTACTACTTCTCCTGTCCTGTATGCCGGGTGTAATTCTCAGTATCTGTTCTTATTCTGTATGTATGGACTCTGCACAGTACTACTTCTCTTGTCCTGTATGTCGGGTGTAATTCTCAGTATCTCTTCTTATTCTGTATGTATGGACTCTGCACAGTACTACTTCTCTTGTCCTGTATGTCGGGTGTAATTCTCGGTATCTCTTCTTATTCTGTATGTATGGACTCTGCACAGTACTACTTCTCTTGTCCTGTATGTCGGGTGTAATTCTCGGTATCTCTTCTTATTCTGTATATATGGACTCTGCACAGTACCACTTCTCTTGTCCTGTATGTCGGGTGTAATTCTCGGTATCTGTCCTTATTCTGTATGTATGGACTCTGCACAGTACTACTTCTCTTGTCCTGTATGTCGGGTGTAATTCTCGGTATCTGTTCTTATTCTGTATGTATGGACTCTGCACAGTACTACTTCTCCTGTCCTGTATGTCGGGTGTAATTCTCAGTATCTCTTCTTATTCTGTATGTATGGACTCTGCACAGTACTACTTCTCCTGTCCTGTATGTCGGGTGTAATTCTCGGTATCTGTTCTTATTCTGTATGTATGGACTCTGCACAGTACTACTTCTCCTGTCCTGTATGTCGGGTGTAATTCTCAGTATCTCTTCTTATTCTGTATGTATGGACTCTGCACAGTACCACTTCTCTTGTCCTGTATGTCGGGTGTAATTCTCGGTATCTCTTCTTATTCTGTATGTATGGACTCTGCACAGTACTACTTCTCCTGTCCTGTATGTCGGGTGTAATTCTCGGTATCTCTTCTTATTCTGTATGTATGGACTCTGCACAGTACTACTTCTCTTGTCCTGTATGTCGGGGGTAATTCTCAGTATCTCTTCTTATTCTGTATGTATGGACTCTGCACAGTACTACTTCTCTTGTCCTGTATGTCGGGGGTAATTCTCAGTATCTGTTCTTATTCTGTATGTATGGACTCTGCACAGTACCACTTCTCTTGTCCTGTATGTCGGGTGTAATTCTCAGTATCTCTTCTTATTCTGTATGTATGGACTCTGCACAGTACTACTTCTCTTGTCCTGTATGTTGGGTGTAATTCTCAGTATCTGTTCTTATTCTGTATGTATGGACTCTGCACAGTACCACTTCTCTTGTCCTGTATGTCGGGTGTAATTCTCGGTATCTGTTCTTATTCTGTATGTATGGACTCTGCACAGTACTACTTCTCTTGTCCTGTATGTCGGGTGTAATTCTCGGTATCTGTCCTTATTCTGTATGTATGGACTCTGCACAGTACTACTTCTCTTGTCCTGTATGTCGGGTGTAATTCTCGGTATCTGTCCTTATTCTGTATGTATGGACTCTGCACAGTACTACTTCTCTTGTCCTGTATGTCGGGTGTAATTCTCAGTATCTCTTCTTATTCTGTATGTATGGACTCTGCACAGTACTACTTCTCCTGTCCTGTATGTCGGGTGTAATTCTCAGTATCTCTTCTTATTCTGTATGTATGGACTCTGCACAGTACTACTTCTCTTGTCCTGTATGTCGGGTGTAATTCTCGGTATCTGTCCTTATTCTGTATGTGTGGACTCTGCACAGTACTACTTCTCTTGTCCTGTATGTCGGGTGTAATTCTCAGTATCTCTTCTTATTCTGTATGTATGGACTCTGCACAGTACTACTTCTCCTGTCCTGTATGTCGGGTGTAATTCTCAGTATCTCTTCTTATTCTGTATGTATGGACTCTGCACAGTACTACTTCTCTTGTCCTGTATGCCGGGTGTAATTCTCGGTATCTGTTCTTATTCTGTATGTATGGACTCTGCACAGTACTACTTCTCTTGTCCTGTATGTCGGGTGTAATTCTCAGTATCTCTTCTTATTCTGTATGTATGGACTCTGCACAGTACTACTTCTCTTGTCCTGTATGTCGGGTGTAATTCTCGGTATCTGTTCTTATTCTGTATGTATGGACTCTGCACAGTACTACTTCTCTTGTCCTGTATGTCGGGTGTAATTCTCAGTATCTGTTCTTATTCTGTATGTATGGACTCTGCACAGTACTACTTCTCTTGTCCTGTATGTCGGGTGTAATTCTCGGTATCTGTTCTTATTCTGTATGTATGGACTCTGCACAGTACCACTTCTCTTGTCCTGTATGTCGGGTGTAATTCTCGGTATCTCTTCTTATTCTGTATGTATGGACTCTGCACAGTACTACTTCTCCTGTCCTGTATGTCGGGTGTAATTCTCGGTATCTCTTCTTATTCTGTATGTATGGACTCTGCACAGTACTACTTCTCTTGTCCTGTATGTCGGGTGTAATTCTCAGTATCTCTTCTTATTCTGTATGTATGGACTCTGCACAGTACTACTTCTCTTGTCCTGTATGTCGGGTGTAATTCTCAGTATCTCTTCTTATTCTGTATGTATGGACTCTGCACAGTACTACTTCTCCTGTCCTGTATGTCGGGTGTAATTCTCGGTATCTGTTCTTATTCTGTATGTATGGACTCTGCACAGTACTACTTCTCTTGTCCTGTATGTCGGGTGTAATTCTCGGTATCTCTTCTTATTCTGTATATATGGACTCTGCACAGTACCACTTCTCTTGTCCTGTATGTCGGGTGTAATTCTCGGTATCTGTCCTTATTCTGTATGTATGGACTCTGCACAGTACCACTTCTCTTGTCCTGTATGTCGGGTGTAATTCTCGGTATCTGTTCTTATTCTGTATGTATGGACTCTGCACAGTACTACTTCTCTTGTCCTGTATGTCGGGTGTAATTCTCGGTATCTGTTCTTATTCTGTATGTATGGACTCTGCACAGTACTACTTCTCTTGTCCTGTATGTCGGGTGTAATTCTCAGTATCTCTTCTTATTCTGTATATATGGACTCTGCACAGTACCACTTCTCTTGTCCTGTATGTCGGGTGTAATTCTCAGTATCTCTTCTTATTCTGTATGTATGGACTCTGCACAGTACTACTTCTCCTGTCCTGTATGTCGGGTGTAATTCTCAGTATCTCTTCTTATTCTGTATGTATGGACTCTGCACAGTACCACTTCTCTTGTCCTGTATGTCGGGTGTAATTCTCGGTATCTGTTCTTATTCTGTATGTATGGACTCTGCACAGTACTACTTCTCTTGTCCTGTATGTCGGGTGTAATTCTCGGTATCTGTTCTTATTCTGTATGTATGGACTCTGCACAGTACTACTTCTCCTGTCCTGTATGTCGGGTGTAATTCTCAGTATCTCTTCTTATTCTGTATGTATGGACTCTGCACAGTACTACTTCTCTTGTCCTGTATGTCGGGTGTAATTCTCAGTATCTGTTCTTATTCTGTATGTATGGACTCTGCACAGTACCACTTCTCTTGTCCTGTATGTCGGGTGTAATTCTCAGTATCTGTTCTTATTCTGTATGTATGGACTCTGCACAGTACTACTTCTCCTGTCCTGTATGTCGGGTGTAATTCTCAGTATCTCTTCTTATTCTGTATGTATGGACTCTGCACAGTACTACTTCTCCTGTCCTGTATGTCGGGTGTAATTCTCAGTATCTGTTCTTATTCTGTATGTATGGACTCTGCACAGTACCACTTCTCTTGTCCTGTATGTCGGGTGTAATTCTCAGTATCTGTTCTTATTCTGTATGTATGGACTCTGCACAGTACTACTTCTCTTGTCCTGTATGTCGGGGGTAATTCTCAGTATCTGTTCTTATTCTGTATGTATGGACTCTGCACAGTACTACTTCTCTTGTCCTGTATGTCGGGGGTAATTCTCAGTATCTGTTCTTATTCTGTATGTATGGACTCTGCACAGTACTACTTCTCTTGTCCTGTATGTCGGGGGTAATTCTCAGTATCTGTTCTTATTCTGTATGTATGGACTCTGCACAGTACCACTTCTCTTGTCCTGTATGTCGGGTGTAATTCTCAGTATCTCTTCTTATTCTGTATGTATGGACTCTGCACAGTACTACTTCTCTTGTCCTGTATGTCGGGTGTAATTCTCGGTATCTGTTCTTATTCTGTATGTATGGACTCTGCACAGTACTACTTCTCCTGTCCTGTATGTCGGGTGTAATTCTCGGTATCTCTTCTTATTCTGTATGTATGGACTCTGCACAGTACTACTTCTCTTGTCCTGTATGTCGGGTGTAATTCTCAGTATCTCTTCTTATTCTGTATGTATGGACTCTGCACAGTACCACTTCTCTTGTCCTGTATGTCGGGTGTAATTCTCAGTATCTGTTCTTATTCTGTATGTATGGACTCTGCACAGTACTACTTCTCTTGTCCTGTATGTCGGGTGTAATTCTCGGTATCTGTTCTTATTCTGTATGTATGGACTCTGCACAGTACTACTTCTCTTGTCCTGTATGTCGGGTGTAATTCTCGGTATCTGTTCTTATTCTGTATGTATGGACTCTGCACAGTACTACTTCTCTTGTCCTGTATGTCGGGTGTAATTCTCAGTATCTGTTCTTATTCTGTATGTATGGACTCTGCACAGTACTACTTCTCTTGTCCTGTATGTCGGGTGTAATTCTCGGTATCTGTTCTTATTCTGTATGTATGGACTCTGCACAGTACTACTTCTCTTGTCCTGTATGTCGGGTGTAATTCTCGGTATCTGTTCTTATTCTGTATGTATGGACTCTGCACAGTACTACTTCTCTTGTCCTGTATGTCGGGTGTAATTCTCGGTATCTGTCCTTATTCTGTATGTATGGACTCTGCACAGTACTACTTCTCTTGTCCTGTATGTCGGGTATAATTCTCGGTATCTCTTCTTATTCTGTATGTATGGACTCTGCACAGTACTACTTCTCTTGTCCTGTATGTCGGGTGTAATTCTCGGTATCTCTTCTTATTCTGTATGTATGGACTCTGCACAGTACTACTTCTCTTGTCCTGTATGTCGGGTATAATTCTCGGTATCTCTTCTTATTCTGTATGTATGGACTCTGCACAGTACTACTTCTCCTGTCCTGTATGTCGGGTGTAATTCTCAGTATCTGTTCTTATTCTGTATGTATGGACTCTGCACAGTACTACTTCTCCTGTCCTGTATGTCGGGTGTAATTCTCGGTATCTCTTCTTATTCTGTATGTATGGACTCTGCACAGTACTACTTCTCCTGTCCTGTATGTCGGGTGTAATTCTCGGTATCTGTTCTTATTCTGTATGTATGGACTCTGCACAGTACTACTTCTCTTGTCCTGTATGTCGGGTGTAATTCTCGGTATCTCTTCTTATTCTGTATGTATGGACTCTGCACAGTACTACTTCTCTTGTCCTGTATGTCGGGTGTAATTCTCAGTATCTGTTCTTATTCTGTATGTATGGACTCTGCACAGTACTACTTCTCTTGTCCTGTATGTCGGGTGTAATTCTCGGTATCTCTTCTTATTCTGTATGTATGGACTCTGCACAGTACTACTTCTCCTGTCCTGTATGTCGGGTGTAATTCTCGGTATCTGTCCTTATTCTGTATGTATGGACTCTGCACAGTACTACTTCTCTTGTCCTGTATGTCGGGTGTAATTCTCGGTATCTGTTCTTATTCTGTATGTATGGACTCTGCACAGTACTACTTCTCTTGTCCTGTATGTCGGGTGTAATTCTCGGTATCTGTCCTTATTCTGTATGTATGGACTCTGCACAGTACTACTTCTCTTGTCCTGTATGTCGGGTGTAATTCTCGGTATCTGTTCTTATTCTGTATGTATGGACTCTGCACAGTACTACTTCTCTTGTCCTGTATGTCGGGTGTAATTCTCAGTATCTCTTCTTATTCTGTATGTATGGACTCTGCACAGTACTACTTCTCCTGTCCTGTATGTCGGGTGTAATTCTCAGTATCTCTTCTTATTCTGTATGTATGGACTCTGCACAGTACTACTTCTCCTGTCCTGTATGTCGGGTGTAATTCTCAGTATCTGTTCTTATTCTGTATGTATGGACTCTGCACAGTACTACTTCTCTTGTCCTGTATGTCGGGTGTAATTCTCGGTATCTCTTCTTATTCTGTATGTATGGACTCTGCACAGTACTACTTCTCTTGTCCTGTATGTCGGGTGTAATTCTCGGTATCTGTTCTTATTCTGTATGTATGGACTCTGCACAGTACTACTTCTCCTGTCCTGTATGTCGGGTGTAATTCTCAGTATCTCTTCTTATTCTGTATGTATGGACTCTGCACAGTACTACTTCTCTTGTCCTGTATGTCGGGTGTAATTCTCGGTATCTGTTCTTATTCTGTATGTATGGACTCTGCACAGTACTACTTCTCTTGTCCTGTATGTCGGGTGTAATTCTCGGTATCTCTTCTTATTCTGTATGTATGGACTCTGCACAGTACTACTTCTCTTGTCCTGTATGTCGGGTGTAATTCTCGGTATCTGTTCTTATTCTGTATGTATGGACTCTGCACAGTACTACTTCTCTTGTCCTGTATGTCGGGTGTAATTCTCGGTATCTCTTCTTATTCTGTATGTATGGACTCTGCACAGTACTACTTCTCTTGTCCTGTATGTCGGGTGTAATTCTCGGTATCTGTTCTTATTCTGTATGTATGGACTCTGCACAGTACCACTTCTCCTGTTCTGTATGTCGGGTGTAATTCTCGGTATCTGTTCTTATTCTGTATGTATGGACTCTGCACAGTACTACTTCTCTTGTCCTGTATGTCGGGTGTAATTCTCGGTATCTCTTCTTATTCTGTATGTATGGACTCTGCACAGTACTACTTCTCTTGTCCTGTATGTCGGGTGTAATTCTCGGTATCTCTTCTTATTCTGTATGTATGGACTCTGCACAGTACTACTTCTCTTGTCCTGTATGTCAGGTGTAATTCTCGGTATCTCTTCTTATTCTGTATGTATGGACTCTGCACAGTACTACTTCTCTTGTCCTGTATGTCGGGTGTAATTCTCGGTATCTGTTCTTATTATGTATGTATGGACTCTGCACAGTACTACTTCTCTTGTCCTGTATGTCGGGTGTAATTCTCGGTATCTGTTCTTATTCTGTATGTATGGACTCTGCACAGTACTACTTCTCTTGTCCTGTATGTCGGGTGTAATTCTCGGTATCTGTTCTTATTCTGTATGTATGGACTCTGCACAGTACTACTTCTCCTGTCCTGTATGTCGGGTGTAATTCTCAGTATCTGTTCTTATTCTGTATGTATGGACTCTGCACAGTACTACTTCTCTTGTCCTGTATGTCGGGTGTAATTCTCGGTATCTCTTCTTATTCTGTATGTATGGACTCTGCACAGTACTACTTCTCTTGTCCTGTATGTCAGGTGTAATTCTCGGTATCTCTTCTTATTCTGTATGTATGGACTCTGCACAGTACTACTTCTCTTGTCCTGTATGTCGGGTGTAATTCTCGGTATCTGTTCTTATTCTGTATGTATGGACTCTGCACAGTACTACTTCTCGTGTCCTGTATGTCGGGTGTAATTCTCGGTATCTGTTCTTATTCTGTATGTATGGACTCTGCACAGTACTACTTCTCTTGTCCTGTATGTCGGGTGTAATTCTCGGTATCTGTTCTTATTCTGTATGTATGGACTCTGCACAGTACTACTTCTCCTGTCCTGTATGTCGGGTGTAATTCTCAGTATCTGTTCTTATTCTGTATGTATGGACTCTGCACAGTACTACTTCTCTTGCCCTGTATGTCGGGTGTAATTCTCGGTATCTCTTCTTATTCTGTATGTATGGACTCTGCACAGTACTACTTCTCTTGTCCTGTATGTCGGGTGTAATTCTCGGTATCTGTTCTTATTCTGTATGTATGGACTCTGCACAGTACTACTTCTCTTGTCCTGTATGTCGGGTGTAATTCTCGGTATCTGTCCTTATTCTGTATGTATGGACTCTGCACAGTACTACTTCTCTTGTCCTGTATGTCGGGTGTAATTCTCGGTATCTCTTCTTATTCTGTATGTATGGACTCTGCACAGTACTACTTCTCCTGTCCTGTATGTCGGGTGTAATTCTCGGTATCTGTTCTTATTCTGTATGTATGGACTCTGCACAGTACTACTTCTCTTGTCCTGTATGTCGGGTGTAATTCTCGGTATCTCTTCTTATTCTGTATGTATGGACTCTGCACAGTACTACTTCTCTTGTTCTGTATGTCGGGTGTAATTCTCAGTATCTGTCCTTATTCTGTATGTATGGACTCTGCACAGTACTACTTCTCTTGTCCTGTATGTCGGGTGTAATTCTCGGTATCTGTTCTCATTCAGTATGTATGGACTCTGCACAGTACTACTTCTCTTGTCCTGTATGTCGGGTGTAATTCTCGGTATCTGTTCTTATTCTGTATGTATGGACTCTGCACAGTACTACTTCTCTTGTCCTGTATGTCGGGTGTAATTCTCGGTATCTGTTCTTATTCTGTATGTATGGACTCTGCACAGTACTACTTCTCCTGTCCTGTATGTCGGGTGTAATTCTCAGTATCTCTCCTTATTCTGTATGTATGGACTCTGCACAGTACTACTTCTCTTGTCCTGTATGTCGGGTGTAATTCTCAGTATCTGTTCTTATTCTGTATGTATGGACTCTGCACAGTACTACTTCTCCTGTCCTGTATGTCGGGTGTAATTCTCAGTATCTCTCCTTATTCTGTATGTATGGACTCTGCACAGTACTACTTCTCTTGTCCTGTATGTCGGGTGTAATTCTCGGTATCTCTTCTTATTCTGTATGTATGGACTCTGCACAGTACTACTTCTCTTGTCCTGTATGTTGGGTGTAATTCTCGGTATCTGTTCTTATTCTGTATGTATGGACTCTGCACAGTACTACTTCTCTTGTCCTGTATGTCGGGTGTAATTCTCGGTATCTGTTCTTATTCTGTATGTATGGACTCTGCACAGTACTACTTCTCCTGTCCTGTATGTCGGGTGTAATTCTCAGTATCTGTTCTTATTCTGTATGTATGGACTCTGCACAGTACTACTTCTCCTGTCCTGTATGTCGGGTGTAATTCTCGGTATCTGTTCTTATTCTGTATGTATGGACTCTGCACAGTACTACTTCTCTTGTCCTGTATGTCGGGTGTAATTCTCGGTATCTCTTCTTATTCTGTATGTATGGACTCTGCACAGTACTACTTCTCTTGTCCTGTATGTCGGGTGTAATTCTCGGTATCTGTTCTTATTCTGTATGTATGGACTCTGCACAGTACTACTTCTCTTGTCCTGTATGTCGGGTGTAATTCTCGGTATCTGTTCTTATTCTGTATGTATGGACTCTGCACAGTACTACTTCTCCTGTCCTGTATGTCGGGTGTAATTCTCGGTATCTGTCCTTATTCTGTATGTATGGACTCTGCACAGTACTACTTCTCCTGTCCTGTATGTCGGGTGTAATTCTCAGTATCTCTTCTTATTCTGTATGTATGGACTCTGCACAGTACTACTTCTCTTGTCCTGTATGTCGGGTGTAATTCTCGGTATCTGTTCTTATTCTGTATGTATGGACTCTGCACAGTACTACTTCTCCTGTCCTGTATGTCGGGTGTAATTCTCGGTATCTGTTCTTATTCTGTATGTATGGACTCTGCACAGTACTACTTCTCTTGTCCTGTATGTCGGGTGTAATTCTCAGTATCTCTTCTTATTCTGTATGTATGGACTCTGCACAGTACTACTTCTCTTGTCCTGTATGTCGGGTGTAATTCTCAGTATCTGTTCTTATTCTGTATGTATGGACTCTGCACAGTACTACTTCTCTTGTCCTGTATGTCGGGTGTAATTCTCGGTATCTGTTCTTATTCTGTATGTATGGACTCTGCACAGTACTACTTCTCTTGTCCTGTATGTCGGGTGTAATTCTCGGTATCTGTTCTTATTCTGTATGTATGGACTCTGCACAGTACTACTTCTCTTGTCCTGTATGTCGGGTGTAATTCTCGGTATCTGTCCTTATTCTGTATGTATGGACTCTGCACAGTACTACTTCTCTTGTCCTGTATGTCGGGTGTAATTCTCGGTATCTGTTCTTATTCTGTATGTATGGACTCTGCACAGTACTACTTCTCCTGTCCTGTATGTCGGGTGTAATTCTCGGTATCTGTTCTTATTCTGTATGTATGGACTCTGCACAGTACTACTTCTCTTGTCCTGTATGTCGGGTGTAATTCTCAGTATCTCTCCTTATTCTGTATGTATGGACTCTGCACAGTACTACTTCTCCTGTCCTGTATGTCGGGTGTAATTCTCAGTATCTCTTCTTATTCTGTATGTATGGACTCTGCACAGTACTACTTCTCTTGTCCTGTATGTCGGGTGTAATTCTCGGTATCTGTCCTTATTCTGTATGTATGGACTCTGCACAGTACTACTTCTCTTGTCCTGTATGTCGGGTGTAATTCTCGGTATCTATTATAGTGATGTACAAAAGGAGAGGGCAGCTATGGGGAAGTATTGTAGGGGGGGGGGCTTTATGTGTGGTATTGGAGAAAGGGGGCAGTTATTATACAGGTGGGGGCAGGTTTGGGAGGGTAATAGAGAAGAGGGGGGTGGTGCAGTTGTGGGGAGGTATTTGTAGGAGTTATTATACAGGGGGTGGCAGTTGTAAGGAGGTATTAGAGAAGGGGGTGTCAGATTAGGGAGGTATTATAGAGGAGGGGCAGTTGTGGGGAGGTAATAGAGAAGGGGGTGGGGCGGTTATGAGGAAGTCTTGGGGGGTATTATTTGGTTAGAGGTTGTTGGGCGATATTATACAGTGGGGCAATTGTACGGAGGTACTAGAGAAGGGGGAAGTTGTAAGGAGTTTTGTATATAGGGGGTGGCAGTTTTGGGGGGTGGTATCATACAGGGGGTGGCAGTTTTGGGGGGTGGTATCATACAGGGGGTGGCAGTTTTGGGGGTATCATACAGGGGGTGGCAGTTTTGGGGGGTATCATACAGGGGGTGGCAGTTTTGGGGGGGTATCATACAGGGGGTGGCAGTTATTAGGCATATGGGGGCTTTGAGCTCAGTGAGTTGCAGTTGTGGGGTGGCCACAGTCAGTCGGTAGGTGGGGGTGTGAGTGCAGGGGTGGCAGTTGTGTAGGGGGGGTATTAGAGAATGGGGTATCATATTACTAGGGGGCATATTATAGAGGGAGATGGCGGTGGTGGGGAGTTATTATACAGGTGGGGCAGTTTTAGGGAAGCATTACGGGGGAGGGCAGTTGTGAAGGAGGTGTCATAAAAGGACATGGCAGTCGTAAGGTAGGTGGGGGATGTGGGGTGGCATTATAGTTGAGGGTGGTCGTTATGGTGAAGCATTATACAGGTGGGTGGCAGTTGTGGGGAAGTGTTATATAGAGGGGTGAGAGTTGTTAGGAGGTAAAGGGAGTGGCAGTTGTTAGACATGTGAGCAGAGTGAGGGCAGGGGGGTGGCAGTTGTGGGGTCATGTTAGAATTGGGGGTGGTAGTTATTGTGGGGTATTACATGGGGGGGGTGGCAGTTGTGGGGTTATGTTAGAATTGGGGGTGCAGGTAGTTCTGGTGGGGTACGGGGGGGCAGATGTGGGGTCATGTTAGAATTGGGGGTGGTAGTTATGGTGGGTTATTACATGGGGGGGGGCAGTTGTGGGGTCATGTTAGAATTGGGGGTGCAGGTAGTTCTGGTGGGGTATTACATGGGGGTGGCAGTTGTGGGGTCGTGTTAGAATTGGGGGTGCAGGTAGTTATGGTGGGGTACGGGGGGACAGTTGTGGGGTCATGTTAGAATTGGGATGGTAGTTATGGTGGGGTACGGGGGGGGGCAGTTGTGGGGTCATGTTAGAATTGGGGGTGGTAGCTATGCTGGGGTATGGGGGGCAGTTGTGGGGTCATGTTGGAATTGGGGGTGCAGGTAGTTATGGTGGGGTATGGGGGGGCAGTTGTGGGGTCATGTTAGAATTGGGGGTGGTGGTTATGGTGGGATATGGGGGGTAGTTGTGGGGTCATGTTAGAATTGGGGGTGGTAGTTATGGTGGGGTATGGGGGGCAGTTGTGGGGTCATGTTGGAATTGGAGGTGCAGGTAGTTATGGTGGGGTATAGGGGGGCAGTTGTAAGGGCATGTTAGAATTGGGGGTGGTAGTTATGGTGAGGTATGGGGGGGTAGTTGTGGGGTCATGTTAGAATTGGGGGTGGTAGTTATGGTGGGGTATGGGGGGGCAGTTGTGGGGTCATGTTGGAATTGGGGGTGCAGGTAGTTATGGTGGGGTATGGGGGGTAGTTGTGGGGTCATGTTAGAATTGGGGGTGGTAGTTATGGTGGGGTATGGGGGGGCAGTTGTAAGGGCATGTTAGAATTGGGGGTGGTAGTTATGGTGGGGTATGGGGGGGTAGTTGTGGGGTCATGTTAGAATTGGGGGTGGTAGTTATGGTGGGGTATGGGGGGGCAGTTGTGGGGTCATGTTAGAATTGGGGGTGGTAGTTATGGTGGGGTATGGGGGGGCAGTTGTGGGGTCATGTTGGAATTGGAGGTGCAGGTAGTTATGGTGGGGTATAGGGGGGCAGTTGTAAGGGCATGTTAGAATTGGGGGTGGTAGTTATGGTGGGGTATGGGGGGGTAGTTGTGGGGTCATGTTAGAATTGGGGGTGGTAGTTATGGTGGGGTATGGGGGGCAGTTGTGGGGTCATGTTGGAATTGGGGGTGCAGGTAGTTATGGTGGGGTATAGGGGGCAGTTGTGGGGTCATGTTAGAATTGGGGGTGGTAGTTATGGTGGGGTATGGGGGGGCAGTTGTGGGGTCATGTTAGAATTGGGGGTGGTAGTTATGGTGGGGTATGGGGGGCAGTTGTGGGGTCATGTTAGAATTGGGGGTGGTAGTTATGGGGGGGCAGTTGTGGGGTCATGTTAGAATTGGGGGTGGTAGTTATGGTGGGGTATGGGGGGGCAGTTGTGGGGTCATGTTAAAATTGGGGGTGGTAGTTATGGTGGGGTATGGGGGGGGGCAGTTGTGGGGTCATGTTGGAATTGGAGGTGCAGGTAGTTATGGTGGGGTATAGGGGGGCAGTTGTAAGGGCATGTTAGAATTGGGGGTGGTAGTTATGGTGGGGTATGGGGGGGTAGTTGTGGGGTCATGTTAGAATTGGGGGTGGTAGTTATGGTGGGGTATGGGGGGGCAGTTGTGGGGTCATGTTGGAATTGGGGGTGCAGGTAGTTATGGTGGGGTATAGGGGGCAGTTGTGGGGTCATGTTAGAATTGGGGGTGGTAGTTATGGTGGGGTATGGGGGGGCAGTTGTGGGGTCATGTTAGAATTGGGGGTGGTAGTTATGGTGGGGTATGGGGGGGCAGTTGTGGGGTCATGTTAGAATTGGGGGTGGTAGTTATGGGGGGGCAGTTGTGGGGTCATGTTAGAATTGGGGGTGGTAGTTATGGTGGGGTATGGGGGGGGGCAGTTGTGGGGTCATGTTAGAATTGGGGGTGGTAGTTATGGTGGGGTATGGGGGGGCAGTTGTGGGGTCATGTTAGAATTGGGGGTGGTAGTTATGGTGGGGTATGGGGGGGCAGTTGTGGGGTCATGTTAGAATTGGGGGTGGTAGTTATGGTGGGGTATGGGGGGGGCAGTTGTGGGGTCATGTTAGAATTGGGGGTGGTAGTTATGGTGGGGTATGGGGGGGCAGTTGTGGGGTCATGTTAAAATTGGGGGTGGTAGTTATGGTGGGGTATGGGGGGGGAAGTTGTGGGGTCATGTTAGAATTGGGGGTGGTAGTTATGGTGGGGTATGGGGGGGCAGTTGTGGGGTCATGTTAGAATTGGGGGTGGTAGTCATGATGGGGTATGGGGAGCTATATTACATGGGGTGACAATTGTCGGGAGGTGTCATGCAGAGGTGGCAGTTGCCCCCAGGTATTATATTAGGGGGTGGCAGTTGTTGGCATTGGGGGAGTGTGAGCGCAGGGGGCGGCAGGAGAGCGCGTACTTCACCTGTCCGCCCCGCCCCCTCGCTCCTCCCCGCGCTCTCCCGCCCCCTCGCTCACTCTCAGTCTCTCTCCGGTCGGCGGACGGGTCGGATCGTTGTGTCGGTGTGTCGGTCACCCTGGTGCCCCGCAGGCGGCTCTTATTGGTGGCCCTGGGGGTGGCCATGCTGCTGGTTCTGGTCATCGTCATCCCCCTTCTTGCCCTTCCCCCCCCAGCGGAGGGGCATTATGAGATGTTGGGCACCTGCCGGATGATCTGCGATCCGTACACCGGACACCCCCCCAGCCCCGCCGGGGAGGCTCTGCAGGATCTGAGCGGGGCCCCTCCGCCCTTCATCCAGGGGCCCCGCGGGGAGCCGGGACGGCCAGGGAAGCCGGGAGCGCGTGGCCCTCCAGGAGAGCCGGGGCCCCCAGGAGCCAGGGGCCCCGCAGGGGAGAAGGGGGAGCCGGGCAGGGTGGGGGGGTCGGTGCCCCTCCAGGCGCCCCGCATCGCCTTTTATGTCGGTCTGAAGAGCCCCCATGAGGGGTACGAACTGCTGAAATTCGATGATGTTGTCACCAACCTGGGAAATCACTACGACCCACTTACCGGCAAATTCACCTGCCAGGTGCCCGGAATCTACTACTTCACCTACCACATCCTGATGAGGGGCGGGGACGGCACCAGCATGTGGGCGGACCTCTGCAAGAACGGACAGGTGAGGGGGTAACTAGGGGGGCAACTACTGCTGGGGGGGGGCGACTACAGGAGGGGCAGCATGGGGGCAGACCTCTACAAGAACAGACAGTTGAGGGGGCAACTGGGTGGGCAACAATGGGGGGGCAACTAGACTGCACCAGCCTGGGGGTGGACCTCTGCAAGATAGAATAGCAGGTGAGGGGGCAACAATGGTTGGGGCAACTACTGGGGTTGGGGCAATTAGAGGGGACCAGCATGTGAGCGGACCTCTGCAAGAATGGACAGGTGAGGGGGTAACTGGGGTGGCAACTACTGGGGGAGGGGGCAACTAGAGAGGACAAGCATGTGGGCAGACCTCTGCAAGAACAGACAGGTGAGGGGGTAACTAGGGGGTTAACTACTGCTGGGGGGCAACTACGGGAGAGGCAGCATGGGGGCGGACCTCTGCAAGAACAGACAGGTGAAGGGGCAACTGGGTGGGGCAACAATTTGGGGGGCATCTAGACTGCACCAGCATGGGGGTGGACCTCTGCAAGAATAGACAGGTGAGGGGGGTAACTACTGGGGGGAGGGGGCAACTACAGTTGACCAGCATGTGGGCAGACCTCTGCAAGAAATAGCAGGTGAGGGGGCAACAATGGGGGGGGCAAATACTGGGGTTGGGACAACTAGAGGGGACCAGCATGGATGTAGTAAGGAGAAGGTACCATAATTATCAGGGTATCTGTGTGAGGTGTAATTAGCGGGGTGGGGGCAGGAGGTGAGGGATTCTTTGGGGGACCTGTAGCTGTAATAAAACAGATGGGGGGGGGCAACTAGAGGGGGCCAATTAGAGGGGACCAGCAGGGGATGGAACTCTGCAAAAACAGAGAGATAAGGGGGCATTTGGGGGCAGCTATGGTGATAGCAACTGGTGGGGACCAGCATGTGGGCAGGTTTCTGCAAGAACTGATAGGTGAGGGACAAACTAGGGGGGGGGGGGGGCAATAGAGGGGCATAACTCAACGGGACCAGCTTGTGGGCAGACCTCTGCAAAAGCAGATAAGGAGGAACTGGGGGCAATAGAAGGAGAAGAAACCATAAGTATTTGGCAGGGTATCTAGGGTGAGGGGTAATTGGCAGGGTATTTGGGGTGTGGGGTAATTGGCGGGGTATCTGGGGTGAGGGGTAATTAGCGGGGTACCCCAGTGAAGGTTAATTGGCGGGGTATCTGGGGGTGAGGGGTGTTTAGCAGGATATCTGGGTGAGGGGTAATTAGCAGGGTTATCCGGGGTGAGGAGTAATTGGTAGGATATCCAGGTAAGGGGTAATTGGTGGGGTGTCCAGACTGAGGGGTAATTGGTGGGGTATCCGGGGGTGATAATTAGAAGGGTATCTTGGTTAGGGGTAATTGGCAGAGTATCCGGGGTGAAGGGTATTTAGCGGGATATCTAGGGACAGGGTATCTGTGACGAGGAGTAATTGGTGGGAAAACTGGGTAAGGGGAGGGGAATTCAGGGTGGTGGTAATTAGAAGGGTATCCGAAGTGGGGGAAAATTGGTGGGGTATCCGGGTGAGGGGTAATTAGCAGGGTATCGGGGGTGAGGGATAATTGGTGGGGTATCTGGGGTTGGGGGTAATTAGCAGGGTATCTGGGGTGAGGGGTAACTGAATGGGTATCTGGGATGAGGGGTAATTAGCGGGGTATCCAGTGGGAGGGGTAATTGGTGGAGTATCTGGGTAGTGGTAATTAGCAGGGTATCCGGGGTGAGGGGTAATTGATGGGGTATCTGGATGGTGGTAATTAGCAGAATATTGGGGGTGAGGGGTAATTGGTGGGGTATCCGGGGTGAGGGGTAATTAGCGGGGTATCCGGGGTGAGGGGTAATTAGCAGGGTATCCAGGGTGAGGGATAATTGGCGGGGTATCCGGGGTGAAGGGTAATTAGTGGGGTATCCAGGATAAGGGGTAATTGGCGGGGTATCCGGGTGAAGGGTAATTAGTGGGATGCGGGGGCTCATTGGGGGACCTAAAGTTGGTAGTAATAGGGGGGTTCAGGTGGTATTTTGGAGTGACAAGATGAGGTCAGATGAAGGAAGACATGTGATGGTGGGGTGATTGGGGGGCAGGAAATTAGAGGTATTGGGGGTCACATTTGGGTGGGTGGAGCTGTGACCCTCCGTCATTCCCCCGATGTGCCGGGTGGTGCAGCTCAGAGGTGGCCGGTCACACACAGCCGATGCTGATCTCTTCCTCCCCGTCTCCTCCCCCCATCTCCTCCTCACGGTCTCCTCCTCCCTTCCCCTGGCATCTCCTCCTCCCTGACTCCTCCTCCCCGATCTCCTCCTCCCTGACTCCTCCCCGAACTCCTCCTCCCTGACTCCTCCCCGATCTCCCCCTCCCCTGACTCCTCCCTATCTCCTCCTCCCCGATCTCCTCCTCCTCGATCTCCTTCCTGACTCCTCCTCCCCGATCTCCTCCTCCCCGACTCCTCCTCCCCGATCTCCTTCTCCCCGATTTCCCCCCGACTCCTCCTCCCTGACTCCTCCTCCCTGACTCCTTCTCCCCAATCTCCTCCTCCCAGATCTCCCCCTCCCCTGACACCTCCTCCCTGACTCCTCCCCGATCTCCTCCTCCCTGACTCCTTCCCGATCTCCCCCTCTCCTGACTCCCCCCTATCTCCTCCTCCCTGAACTCCTCCTCTCCGATCTCCTCCTCCCGGATCTCCTTCCTGACTCCTCCTCCCCGATCTCCGCCCTGACTCCTTCTCCCCGATCTCCTCCTCCCCGATCTCCTTCTCCCCAATCTCCTCCCCTATCTCCGCCCTGACTCCTCCTCCCCGACTCCTCCTCCCCGATCTCCTCCTCCCCGACTGCTCCTGCCCGATCTCCTCACAAATCTCCTCCTCCCTGACTCCTCCTCCACGATCTCCTCCTCCCCAATCTCCCCCTCCCTGACCTCCTTCTACCCGATCTCCTGCTCCCCGATCTCCTCTCCCCATCTCCTCCTCCCTGATCTCCCCCTCCCCGATCTCCTCCTCCCTGATCTCCTCTTCCCCCGATCTCATCCTCCCTGATCTCCCGATCTCCTCCTCCCTGACTCCTCCTCCCCGATCGCCTCCCGATCTCCTCCTCCCTGAACTCCTTCTCCCCGATCTCCTCCTCCCTGTCTCCTCCTCCCCGATCGCCCCCGATCTCCTCCTCCCTGAACTCCTCCCCGATCTCCTCCTCCCTGACTCCTCCTCCCAGACTCCTTCTCCCCGATCTCCTCCTCCCCGATCTCCTCCCTAATCTCCTCCTCCCCGACTCCTCCTTCCCGATCTCCTCCTCCCTGACTCCTCCTCCCTGATCTCCTCCTTCCCGACTCCTTCTCCCCGATTTCCTCCTCCCCGACTCCTCCTCCCCAATCTCCTCCTCCCCGTACTCCTTCTACCCGATCTCCCCCTTCTCGATCTCCTCCTTACCGATCTCCTTCCCTTGATCTCCTCCTCCCCGATCTCCCGCTCCCAGATCTCCCCCGATCTCCTCCTCCCCAATCTCCTCCTCCCCGATCTCCTTCTCCCCGATCTCCTCCCCTGATCTCCTCCTCCCCGATTTCCTCCTCCTTGATCTCCTTCTCCCCGATCTCCCTCTCCCCGATCTTCTCCTACCTGATCTCCTCCCCCCGATCTCCTCCTCCCCGACTCCTCCTTCCTAATCTCCTTCTCCCGTACTCCTTCTACCTGATCTCCTCCTCCTCCCCGATCTCCTTCCCCCGATCTCCCTCTCCCCGATATCCTCCTCCCCGGACTCCTCCTCCCTGATCTCCTCCTCCCCAATCTCCTCCTCCCTAATCTCCTTCTCCCCGTACTCCTTCTACCTGATCTCCTCCTCCCCGATCTCCTTCCCCCGATCTCCTCCTCCCCGATCTCCCACTCCCAAATCTCCCCTCCCCGATCTCCTCCTCCCCAATCTCCTCCTCCCCGATCTCCTCTCCTGATCTCCTCCCCCCCGATTTCCTCCTCCTTGATCTCCTTCTCCCCGATCTCCCTCTCCCCGATATCCTCCTCCCCGATCTCCTCCTCCCCGATCTTCTCCTCCCCGATCTTCTACTACCTGATCGCCTCCTCCCTGATCTCCTCCTCCCCGACTCCTCCTTCCCGATCTACTCCTCCCTGACTCCTCCTTCCAGATCTCCTCCTCCTCCTCGATCTCCTCCTCCTCGATCTCCTCCTCCCCGATCTCCCCCTCCCCGATCTTCTCCTACCTGATCTCCTCCTCCCCGCCTCCTCCTTCCCAATCTCCTCCTCCTTGATCTCTCCCTCCCCAATCTCCTCCCCCCTGATCTCCTCCTCCCCGATCCCCCCCTCTCCCCATCCCTGATCTCCCCCTCCCCGAACTCCTCTTTCCAGATCTCCTCCCCAAAGATCTCCCCCTCCCCAATCTCCTCCTCCTCGATCTCCCCCTCCCCGATCTCCTCCCCCCAATCTCCTCCTTCCCGATCTACTTCTACCCGATCTCCCCCTTCTCGATCTCCTCCTCCCCGATTTCCTCCTCCTTGGTCTCCTCCTCCCCGATCTCCCCCTCCCAGATCTCCTCCTCCCCGATTTCCTCCTCCTTGGTCTCCTCCTCCCCGATCTCCCCCTCCCAGATCTCCTCCTCTTCGATCTTCTCCTACCTGATCCCCCCTCTCCCCACCCCTGATCTTTCCCTCCCCAATCTCTTCCTTCCCGGTCTCCTCCTCTTTACAGATCTCCTCCTCCTTGATCTCTCCCTCCCCAATCTCCTCCCCCCTGATCTCCTCCTCCCTGATCCCCCCTCTCCCCACCCCTGATCTTCCCCTCCCCGATCTCCTCTTTCCAGATCTCCTCCTCAAAGATCTCCCCCTCCTTGATCTCCCCCTCCCCAATCTTCTCCTCCTCGATCTCCTCCTCCCCGATCTCCTCCTCCATGATCTCCTCCTCCCCGATCTCCCCCTCCCAGATTTCCTCTTCCTCAATCTCCCCCTACCCGATCTCCTCCTGCCCAATCCCCCCCTCTCCCCACCCCTGATATTCCCCTCCTTCTCCCCGATCTTGTCCTCCCAGATCTCCCCCTCCCCGATCTCCTCCTTCCCAATCTCCTCAAAGATCTCCCCCTCCCCGTTTCCTCCACCTCGATTTCCTCCACCTCGATCTCCCCCTCCCCGATCTCCCCCCCAATCTCCTCTCCCTGATATCCTCCTCCTTGATCTCCTCCTCTATCATCTCCTCCCCCTGATCTCTCCCTCCCAGATCTCCCCCTCCCCGATCTCCTCCTCCTCGATCTCCCCCTCCCCTGATCTTCCCCTTCCCAATCTCCTCCTCCCAGATCTCCTCCTCTCCGATCTCCTCCCCCCCGATATTCTCCTCCCCGATCTCCCCCTCTTCAACCTCCTCCTCCCTGATCTCCTCCTCCCAGATCTCCCCCTCCCCGATCTCCTCATCCCCGAATTCCTCCTCCCCGATCTCCTCCTTCCCGATCCCCCCCTCTCCCCACCCCTGATCTCCCCTCCCCAATCTCTTCCTCCCAGATCTCCTTCTACCCGATTTCCTCCCCCCCATCTCCTTCTCCCCGATCTCCCTCTCCCCGATATCCTCCTTCCCGATCTCCTCCTCCTTGATCTCCCCCCCGATCTCCTCCTCTCCAATCCCCCCTCTCCCCACCCCTGATCTTCCTCCCCCTAATCTCCTCCTCCCATATCCCCTCCTCCCCCTATCTCCTCCTCCCCCGATCTTCTCCTCCTGACTCCTCCCCCCATGATCTCCTTATCCCGATCCCCCCCTCTCCAAGAAATATTATGTGCACATTGGGGGGGGGGTCCTGGTGACCCACAAACTGACCCCCATCTCTGACCCCCATCTCCAGGGGCCCTGATAATTTTTCCTGCAGATACAATTTTGTATCTTCCTTCTCTGTACACGGGATCAGACATACATGTCCATTCCATGTGCAGGCTCTGCTTCCTCCTTCTCTGTACACGGGATCATGTGCTACCTGCTTTAATTTAACGTCGTCCTCCCCAACAAGTGCCCTCCTCCCCCCTGATACAACGAGCGCCCTCCTCCCCCCTGATACAACGAGCGCCCTCCTCCCCCTGATACAACGAGCGCCCTCCTCCTCCCCCTGATACAACGAGCGCCCTCCTCCCTGCTGATACAACGAGCGCCCTCCTCCCCCGATACAACGAGCGCCCTCCTCCCCCTGATACAACGAGCGCCCTCCTCCCCCCTGATACAACGAGCGCCCTCCTCCTCCCTGATACGACGAGCGCCCTCCTCCCCCCTGATACAACGAGCGCCCTCCTCCCCCCTGATACAACAAGTTCCCTCCTCCCCCCTGATACAACGAGCGCCCTCCTCCCCCTGATACAACGAGCGCCCTCCTCCCCCCTGATACGACGAGCGCCCTTCTCCCCCCTGATACGACGAGTTCCCTCCTCCCCCCTGATACGAGCGCCCTCCTCCCCCCTGATACAACAAACGCCCTCCTCCCCCCTGATACAACGAGCGCCCTCCTCCCCCCTGATACAACGAGCGCCCTCCTCCCCCCTGATACGACGAGCGCCCTTCTCCCCCCTGATACGACGAGTTCCCTCCTCCCCCCTGATACAACAAGTGCCCTCCTCCCTCCTGATACGAGCGCCCTCCTCCCCCCTGATACAACGAGCGCCCTCCTCCCCCCTGATAAAACGAGCACCCTCCTCCCCCCTGATACGAGTGCTCTCCTCCCCCCTGATACAATGAGTGCCCTCCTCCCCCCTGATACAACGAGTGCTCTCCTCCCCCCTGATACAACGAGCGCCCTCCTCCCCCCTGATACAACGAGCGCCCTCCTCCCTCCTGATACGAGCACCCTCCTCCCCCCTGATACGAGTGCTCTCCTCCCCCCTGATACAACGAGTTCCCTCCTCCCCCCTGATACAACGAGCGCCCTCCTCCCCCTGATACGACGAGCGCCCTCCTCCCCCTGATACAACGAGCGCCCTCCTCCCCCCTGATACAACGAGTTCCCTCCTCCCCCCTGATACAACGAGCGCCCTCCTCCCCCCTGATACAACGAGTTCCCTCCTCCCCCCTGATACAACGAGTTCCCTCCTCCCCCCTGATACAACGAGTTCCCTCCTCCCCCCTGATACAACGAGTTCCCTCCTCCCCCCTGATACAACGAGCGCCCTCCTCCCCCCTGATACAACGAGTTCCCTCCTCCCCCCTGATACAACGAGCGCCCTCCTCCCCCCTGATACAACGAGCGCCCTCCTCCCCCCTGATACAACAAGTGCCCTCCTCCCCCCTGATACAACGAGCGCCCTCCTCCCCCCTGATACGAGTTCCCTCCTCCCCCCTGATACAACGAGCGCCCTCCTCCCCCCTGATACAATGAGTGCCCTCCTCCACCTGATACAACGAGCGCCCTCCTCCCCCCTGATACAATGAGTGCCCTCCTCCACCTGATACAACGAGTGCCCTCCTCCACCCTGATACAACGAGCCCCCTCCTCCCCCTGATACAACGAGCGCCCTCCTCCCTGCTGATACGAGCGCCCTCCTCCCCCCTGATACAACGAGCGCCCTCCTCCCCCCTGATACGACGAGCGCCCTCCTCCCCCCTGATACGACGAGCGCCCTTCTCCCCCCTGATACAACAAGTGCCCTCCTCCCCCCTGATACGAGCGCCCTCCTCCCCCCTGATACAACGAGCGCCCTCCTCCCCCCTGATACAACGAGTTCCCTCCTCCCCCCTGATACACCGAGCGCCCTTCACCCCCCTGATACAACGAGCGCCCTCCTCCCCCCTGATACGAGTTCCCTCCTCCCCCTGATACAACGAGCGCCCTCCTCCCCCCTGATACGAGTTCCCTCCTCTCCCCTGATACAACGAGCGCCCTCCTCCCCCCTGATACGAGTTCCCTCCTCTCCCCTGATACAACGAGTGCCCTCCTCCCCCCTGATACAACGAGCGCCCTCCTCCCCCCTGATACGAGTTCCCTCCTCCCCCTGATACAACGAGCGCCCTCCTCCCCCCTGATACGAGTTCCCTCCTCCCCCTGATACAACGAGCGCCCTCCTCCCCCCTGATACGAGTTCCCTCCTCTCCCCTGATACAACGAGCGCCCTCCTCCCCCCTGATACGAGTTCCCTCCTCCCCCTGATACAACGAGCGCCCTCCTCCCCCCTGATACGAGTTCCCTCCTCTCCCCTGATACAACGAGCGCCCTCCTCCCCCCTGATACGAGTTCCCTCCTCTCCCCTGATACAACAAGTTCCCTCCTCCCCCCTGATACAACGAGCGCCCTCCTCCCCCTGATACAACGAGCGCCCTCCTCCCCCCTGATACGACGAGCGCCCTTCTCCCCCCTGATACGACGAGTTCCCTCCTCCCCCCTGATACGAGCGCCCTCCTCCCCCCTGATACAACAAACGCCCTCCTCCCCCCTGATACGAGCGTCCTCCTCCCCCCTGATACGACGAGCGCCCTTCTCCCCCCTGATACGACGAGTTCCCTCCTCCCCCCTGATACAACAAGTGCCCTCCTCCCTCCTGATACGAGCGTTCTCCTCCCCCCTGATACAATGAGCGCCCTCCTCCCCCCTGATACAACGAGTGCTCTCCTCCCCCCTGATACAACGAGCGCCCTCCTCCCCCTGATACAACGAGCGCCCTCCTCACCCCTGATACAACGAGTTCCCTCCTCCCCCCTGATACAACGAGTTCCCTCCTCCCCCCTGATACAACGAGCGCCCTCCTCCCCCTGATACGACGAGCGCCCTCCTCCCCCCTGATACAACGAGCGCCCTCCTCCCCCTGATACGACGAGCGCCCTCCTCCCCCCTGATACAACGAGCGCCCTCCTCCCCCCTGATACAACGAGCTCCCTCCTCCCCCCTGATACAACGAGTTCCCTCCTCCCCCCTGATACAACGAGCGCCCTCCTCCCCCCTGATACAACGAGCGCCCTCCTCCCCCCTGATACAACAAGTGCCCTCCTCCCCCCTGATACAACGAGCGCCCTCCTCCCCCCTGATACAATGAGTGCCCTCCTCCCCCTGATACAACGAGTGCTCTCCTCCCCCCTGATACAACGAGCGCCCTCCTCCACCCTGATACAACGAGCGCCCTCCTCCCCCCTGATACAACGAGCGCCCTCCTCCCTGCTGATACGAGCGCCCTCCTCCCCCTGATACAACGAGCGCCCTCCTCCCCCCTGATACAACGAGCGCCCTTCTCCCCCCTGATACGACGAGCGCCCTCCTCCCCCCTGATACGACGAGCGCCCTTCTCCCCCCTGATACGACGAGCGCCCTTCTCCCCCCTGATACAACAAGTGCCCTCCTCCCCCCTGATACGAGCGCCCTCCTCCCCCCTGATACAACGAGCGCCCTCCTCCCCCCTGATACAATGAGTGCCCTCCTCCCCCTGATACAACGAGCGCCCTTCACCCCCCTGATACAACGAGCGCCCTCCTCCCCCCTGATACGAGTTCCCTCCTCCCCCTGATACAACGAGCGCCCTCCTCCCCCCTGATACGAGTTCCCTCCTCCCCCCTAATACAACGAGCGCCCTACTCCCCCCTGATACAATGAGTGCCCTCCTCCCCCCTGATACAACGAGTGCTCTCCTCCCCCCTGATACAACGAGCGCCCTCCTCCACCCTGATACAACGAGCGCCCTCCTCCCCCCTGATACAACGAGCGCCCTCCTCCCTGCTGATACGAGCGTCCTCCTCCCCCCTGATACAACGAGCGCCCTCCTCCCCCCTGATACAACGAGCGCCCTCCTCCCCCCTGATACAAGCGCCCTCCTCCCCCCTGATACAACGAGCGCCCTCCTCCCTCCCGATACAACGAGCGCCCTCCTCCCCCCTGATACAACGAGCGCCCTCCTCCCTGCTGATACGAGCGCCCTCCTCCCCCCTGATACAACGAGCGCCCTCCTCCCCCCTGATACAACGAGCGCCCTTCTCCCCCCTGATACGACGAGCGCCCTCCTCCCCCCTGATACGACGAGCGCCCTTCTCCCCCCTGATACGACGAGCGCCCTTCTCCCCCCTGATACAACAAGTGCCCTCCTCCCCCCTGATACGAGCGCCCTCCTCCCCCCTGATACAACGAGCGCCCTCCTCCCCCCTGATACAATGAGTGCCCTCCTCCCCCTGATACAACGAGCGCCCTTCACCCCCCTGATACAACGAGCGCCCTCCTCCCCCCTGATACGAGTTCCCTCCTCCCCCTGATACAACGAGCGCCCTCCTCCCCCCTGATACGAGTTCCCTCCTCCCCCCTAATACAACGAGCGCCCTACTCCCCCCTGATACAATGAGTGCCCTCCCCCCCCCTGATACAACGAGTGCTCTCCTCCCCCCTGATACAACGAGCGCCCTCCTCCACCCTGATACAACGAGCGCCCTCCTCCCCCCTGATACAACGAGCGCCCTCCTCCCTGCTGATACGAGCGTCCTCCTCCCCCCTGATACAACGAGCGCCCTCCTCCCCCCTGATACAACGAGCGCCCTCCTCCCCCCTGATACAACGAGCGCCCTCCTCCCCCCTGATACAAGCGCCCTCCTCCCCCCTGATACAACGAGCGCCCTCCTCCCTCCCGATACAACGAGTGCCCTCCTCCCCCCTGATACAACGAGCGCCCTCCTCCCCCCTGATACAACGAGCGCCCTTCTCCCCCCTGATACAACGAGCGCCCTCCTCCCCCCTGATACGAGTGCTCTCCTCCCCCCTGATACAAGGAGCGCCCTCCTCCCTCCTGATACAAGGAGCAGCCTCCTCCCCCGATACAATGAGCGCCCTTCTCCCCCCTGATACAACGAGCGCCCTCCTCCCCCTGATACGAGTGCCCTCCTCCCCCCGATACAAAGAGCGCCCTCCTCCCCCCTGATACGAGCGCCCTCCTCCCCCCTGATACGAGCGCCCTCCTCCCCCCTGATACAACGAGCGCCCTTCTCCCCCCTGATACAACAAGTGCCCTTTTCCCCCCTGATACAACGAGCGCCCTCCTCCCTCCTGATACGAGCGCCCTCCTCCCTCCCGATACAACAAGTGCCCTCCTCCCTCCCGATGCAATGAGCGCCCTCCTCCCCCCGACACAACAAGCGCCCTCCTCCCCCCGATACAACGAGCGCCCTCCTCCCTCCTGATACAACGAGCGCCCTCCTCCCTCCTGATACAACGAGCGCCCTCCTCCCTCCTGATACAAGGAGCACCCTCCCCCCCCGATACAACGAGCGCCCTCCTCCCCCAATACAACGAGCGCCCTCCTGATACAACGAGCGCCCTCCTCCCTCCTGATACAAGGAGCGCCCTCCCCCCCGATACAATGAGCGCCCTTCTCCCCCTGATACAACGGGCGCCCTCCTCCCCCTGATACAACGAGCGCCCTCCTCCCCCCTGATATGAGCGCCCTCCTCCCCCTGATACAACAAGTGCCCTTTCCCCCCTGATACAATGAGCGCCCTCCTCCCTCCTGATACAACGAGCGCCCTCCTCCCTCCCGATACAGCAAGCGCCCTCCTCCCCCGATACAACGAGCGCCCTCCTCCCCCTGAAACAACGAGTGCCCTTCTCCCCCCTGATACAAGGAGTGCCCTCCTCCCTCCTGATACAACGAGCGCCCTCCTCCCCCCTGATACAACGAGCGCCCTCCTGATACAAGGAGCGCCCTCCTCCCCCCTGATACAACGAGCGCCGTCCTCCCCCCTGATACAACGAGCGCCCTTCTCCCCCCTGATACAAGGAGTGCCCTCCTCCCCCCTGATACAACGAGCGCCCTCCTCCCCCCTGATACAACGAGCGCCCTCCCCCCCTGATACAACGAGCGCCCTCCTCCCCCTGATACAACGAGCGCCCTTCTCCCCCCTGATACAATGAGTGCCCTCCTCCCCTGATACACCGAGCGCCCTTCACCCCCCTGATACAACGAGCGCCCTCCTCCCCCCTGATACAACGAGTTCCCTCCTCCCCCCTGATACAACGAGTGCTCTCCTCCCCCCTGATACAACGAGCGCCCTCCTCCCCCCTGATACAACGAGCGCCCTTCTCCCCCCTGATACAACAAGTGCCCTTTTCCCCCCTGATACAACGAGCGCCCTCCTCCCTCCTGATACGAGCGCCCTCCTCCCTCCCGATACAACAAGTGCCCTCCTCCCTCCCGATGCAATGAGCGCCCTCCTCCCCCGACACAACAAGCGCCCTCCTCCCCCCGATACAACGAGCGCCCTCCTCCCTCCTGATACAACGAGCGCCCTCCTCCCTCCTGATACAACGAGCGCCCTCCTCCTCCTGATACAAGGAGCACCCTCCCCCCCGATACAACGAGCGCCCTCCTCCCCCAATACAACGAGCGCCCTCCTGATACAACGAGCGCCCTCCTCCCTCCTGATACAAGGAGCGCCCTCCCCCCCGATACAATGAGCGCCCTTCTCCCCCTGATACAACGAGCGCCCTCCTCCCCCTGATACAACGAGCGCCCTCCTCCCCCCTGATATGAGCGCCCTCCTCCCCCTGATACAACGAGCGCCCTTCTCCCCCCTGATACAACAAGTGCCCTTTCCCCCCTGATACAATGAGCGCCCTCCTCCCTCCTGATACAACGAGCGCCCTCCTCCCTCCCGATACAGCAAGCGCCCTCCTCCCCCGATACAACGAGCGCCCTCCTCCCCCTGAAACAACGAGTGCCCTTCTCCCCCCTGATACAAGGAGTGCCCTCCTCCCTCCTGATACAACGAGCGCCCTCCTCCCCCCTGATACAACGAGCGCCCTCCTGATACAAGGAGCGCCCTCCTCCCCCCTGATACAACGAGCGCCGTCCTCCCCCCTGATACAACGAGCGCCCTTCTCCCCCCTGATACAAGGAGTGCCCTCCTCCCCCCTGATACAACGAGCGCCCTCCTCCCCCCTGATACAACGAGCGCCCTCCCCCCCTGATACAACGAGCGCCTCCTCCCCCTGATACAACGAGCGCCCTTCTCCCCCCTGATACAATGAGTGCCCTCCTCCCCTGATACACCGAGCGCCCTTCACCCCCCTGATACAACGAGCGCCCTCCTCCCCCTGATACAACGAGTTCCCTCCCCCCCCCTGATACAACGAGTTCCCTCCTCCCCCCTGATACAACGAGTTCCCTCCTCCCCCCTGATACAACGAGCGCCCTCCTCCCCCTGATACGACGAGCGCCCTCCTCCCCCCTGATACAACGAGCGCCCTCCTCCCCCCTGATACAACGAGTTCCCTCCTCCCCCCTGATACAACGAGTTCCCTCCTCCCCCCTGATACAACGAGCGCCCTCCTGATACAAGGAGCGCCCTCCTCCCCCCTGATACAACGAGCGCCGTCCTCCCCCCTGATACAACGAGCGCCCTTCTCCCCCCTGATACAAGGAGTGCCCTCCTCCCCCCTGATACAACGAGCGCCCTCCTCCCCCCTGATACAACGAGCGCCCTCCTCCCCCTGATACAACGAGCGCCCTCCCCCCCTGATACAACGAGCGCCCTCCTCCCCCTGATACAACGAGCGCCCTTCTCCCCCCTGATACAATGAGTGCCCTCCTCCCCCCTGATACAACGAGCGCCCTCCTCCCCCCTGATACAACGAGCGCCCTCCCCCCCTGATACAACGAGCGCCCTCCTCCCCCTGATACAACGAGCGCCCTTCTCCCCCCTGATACAATGAGTGCCCTCCTCCCCTGATACACCGAGCGCCCTTCACCCCCCTGATACAACGAGCGCCCTCCTCCCCCCTGATACAACGAGTTCCCTCCTCCCCCCTGATACAACGAGTTCCCTCCTCCCCCTGATACAACGAGTTCCCTCCTCCCCCCTGATACAACGAGCGCCCTCCTCCCCCTGATACGACGAGCGCCCTCCTCCCCCCTGATACAACGAGCGCCCTCCTCCCCCCTGATACAACGAGTTCCCTCCTCCCCCCTGATACAACGAGCGCCCTCCTCCCCCCTGATACAACGAGCGCCCTCCTCCCCCCTGATACAACAAGTGCCCTCCTCCCCCCTGATACGAGTTCCCTCCTCCCCCCTGATACAACGAGCGCCCTCCTCCCCCCTGATACAATGAGTGCCCTCCTCCACCTGATACAACGAGCGCCCTCCTCCCCCCTGATACAATGAGTGCCCTCCTCCACCTGATACAACGAGTGCCCTCCTCCACCCTGATACAACGAGCGCCCTCCTCCCCCTGATACAACGAGCGCCCTCCTCCCTGCTGATACGAGCGCCCTCCTCCCCCCTGATACAACGAGCGCCCTCCTCCCCCCTGATACAACGAGCGCCCTCCTCCCCCCTGATACGAGTTCCCTCCTCCCCCCTGATACAACGAGCGCCCTCCTCCCCCCTGATACAATGAGTGCCCTCCTCCCCCTGATACAACGAGTGCTCTCCTCCCCCCTGATACAACGAGCGCCCTCCTCCACCCTGATACAACGAGCGCCCTCCTCCCCCCTGATACAACGAGCGCCCTCCTCCCTGCTGATACGAGCGCCCTCCTCCCCTCTGATACAACGAGCGCCCTCCTCCCCCCTGATACAACGAGCGCCCTCCTCCCCCCTGATAGACGAGCGCCCTTCTCCCCCTGATACGACGAGCGCCCTTCTCCCCCCTGATACAACAAGTGCCCTCCTCCCCCCTGATACGAGCGCCCTCCTCCCCCCTGATACAACGAGCGCCCTCCTCCCCCCTGATACAATGAGTGCCCTCCTCCCCCTGATACAACGAGCGCCCTCCTCCCCCCTGATACGAGTTCCCTCCTCCCCCTGATACAACGAGCGCCCTCCTCCCCCCTGATACGAGTTCCCTCCTCCCCCCTGATACAACGAGCGCCCTCCTCCCCCCTGATACAATGAGTGCCCTCCTCCCCCCTGATACAACGAGTGCTCTCCTCCCCCCTGATACAACGAGCGCCCTCCTCCACCCTGATACAACGAGCGCCCTCCTCCCCCCTGATACAACGAGCGCCCTCCTCCCTGCTGATACGAGCGCCCTCCTCCCCCCTGATACAACGAGCGCCCTCCTCCCCCCTGATACGAGCGCCCTCCTCCCCCCTGATACAACGAGCGCCCTCCTCCCCCTGATACAACGAGCGCCCTCCTCCCCCCTGATACAAGCGCCCTCCTCCCCCCTGATACAACGAGCGCCCTCCTCCCTCCCGATACAGCGAGCACCCTCCTCCCTCCCGATACAACGAGTGCCCTCCTCCCCCCTGATACAACGAGCGCCCTCCTCCCCCCTGATACAACGAGCGCCCTTCTCCCCCTGATACAACGAGCGCCCTCCTCCCCCTGATACGAGTGCTCTCCTCCCCCCTGATACAAGGAGCGCCCTCCTCCCTCCTGATACAAGGAGCAGCCTCCTCCCCCGATACAATGAGCGCCCTTCTCCCCCCTGATACAACGAGCGCCCTCCTCCCCCTGATACAACGAGTGCCCTCCTCCCCCCTGATACGAGCGCCCTCCTCCCCCCTGATACGAGCGCCCTCCTCCCCCCTGATACGAGCGCCCTCCTCCCCCCTGATACAACGAGCACCCTTCTCCCCCTGATACAACAAGTGCCCTTTTCCCCCCTGATACAACGAGCGCCCTCCTCCCTCCCGATACAACAAGTGCCCTCCTCCCTCCCGATGCAATGAGCGCCCTCCTCCCGCCCGACACAACAAGCGCCCTCCTCCCCCCGATACAACGAGCGCCCTCCTCCCTCCTGATACAACGAGCGCCCTCCTCCCTCCTGATACAACGAGCGCCCTCCTCCCTCCTGATACAAGGAGCGCCCTCCCCCCCCCGATACAACGAGCGCCCTCCTCCCCCAATACAACGAGCGCCCTCCTGATACAACGAGCGCCCTCCTCCCTCCTGATACAAGGAGCGCCCACCCCCCCGATACAATGAGCGCCCTTCTCCCCCTGATACAACGGGCGCCCTCCTCCCCCTGATACAACGAGCGCCCTCCTCCCCCCTGATATGAGCACCCTCCTCCCCCTGATACAACGAGCGCCCTTCTCCCCCCTGATACAACAAGTGCCCTTTCCCCCCTGATACAATGAGCGCCCTCCTCCCTCCTGATACAACGAGCGCCCTCCTCCCTCCCGATACAGCAAGCGCCCTCCTCCCCCCGATACAACGAGCCCCTCCTCCCCCTGAAACAACGAGTGCCCTTCTCCCCCCTGATACAAGGAGTGCCCTCCTCCCTCCTGATACAACGAGCGCCCTTCTCCCCCCTGATACAACGAGCGCCCTCCTGATACAAGGAGCGCCCTCCTCCCCCCTGATACAACGAGCGCCGTCCTCCCCCCTGATACAACGAGCGCCCTTCTCCCCCCTGATACAAGGAGTGCCCTCCTCCCCCCTGATACAACGAGCGCCCTCCTCCCCCCTGATACAACGAGCGCCCTCCCCCCCTGATACAACGAGCGCCCTCCTCCCCCCTGATACAACGAGCGCCCTTCTCCCCCCTGATACAAGGAGTGCCCTCCTCCCTTCTGATATAACGAGCGCCCTCCTCCCCCCTGATACAACGAGCGCCCTTCTCCCCCCTGATACAAGGAGTGCCCTCCTCCCTTCTGATACAACGAGCGCCCTCCTCCCCCCTGATACAACGAGTGCCCTCCTCCCCCCTGATACAAGGAGCGCCCTCCTCCCTCCTGATACAACGAGCGCCCTCCTCCCCCTGATACAACGAGCACCCTCTTGATACAACGAGCGCCCTCCTCTGCTCTGTATGCAGTAAGGAAAGGGGTGCAGATCTGCGCTGGGTGGTGTCGGGGGTCATTTTGAGGGCTGTTGGGGGCTGAGATTCTGGAGGGTAATAATGGGGCCCATTCACGCGCATGTTCTGTAGAACGTTCAATCATTGTAATTATCTGTCTGCCCTGAGGAAGGCGCAGCGACCAATCAGCACTCACCTTCTTCCCTGTCTCCTGGTCACCCTGCAGGTGCGGGCGAGCGCCATCGCTCAGGATGCCGATCAGAACTACGACTACGCCAGCAACAGCGTGGTGCTTCACCTGGACTCCGGGGACGAGATTTACGTCAAGCTGGACGGGGGGAAGGCCCATGGCGGGAACAACAACAAGTACAGCACCTTCTCCGGATTTATTCTATACCCGGACTAGAGTGGCGGGCTCCGCCCACTGCGCCACGCGGGGACAGGACAGATCTGTGCCCATGGACACGGCTGGAGCTGCTGGCGACTTTTATTGTGTCTCAGCCGGTGTTCCCTGATTCCCACCCCGCAGGCTCCGCCCCTAAAGGGGTCCTCCTCCTCAAAGCCATTGTACAGACTCCTCCAGGTCCGCGCTCCTCCCTCTGCCATCCAGGAAACCTTCTATTGTGCCCCTCTGATAATAGTTTCCCTTTCATCATCTCAGCTGTGTCTCCGCCTCTCCGCCGTTCCTTTCTCATTATGAAGCAGAAGTACGATCGTTCTTTTTTCTCTTTGGGGTACAAAACTTTTTTTTAACAATATTGTCCTTCAAATTTATATCATTTGCTACGCAAACTACAGAAAATAAAACAGTGGAGCCAATGAATCCGCCACCCGCAGTGGAAGCACCTACCTGAGTGGGAGGAGCTACCTGAGTATGAGCACCTACCTGAGTGGGAGGAGCTACCTGAGTGAGCGCAAATACCTGAGTGGGAGGAGCTACCTGAGTGAGCGCACCTACCTGAGTGAGTGCAACTACCTGAGTGAGTGCAACTACCTGAGTGGGAGGAGCTACCTGAGTGAGAGCACCTACCCGAGTGAAAGCACCTACCTGAGTGAGCGCAAATACCTGAATGGGAGGAGCTACATGAGTGAGAGAACCTACCTGCGTGAGCGCACCTACCTGAGTGGGAGCACCTACCTGAGTGACCACACCTACCTGAGTGAGAGCACCTACCCGAGTGAAAGCACCTACCTGAGTGAGCGCAAATACCTGAGTGGGAGGAGCTACATGAGTGAGAGAACCTACCTGCGTGAGCGCACCTACCTGAGTGGGAGAACCTACCTGAGTGAGAGCACCTACCTAACTGTGAGCGCAACTACCTAAGTGGAGGAACTACCTGAGTAAGCGCACCTACCTGAGTGGGAGGAGCTACATGAGTGAGAGCACCTACCTGAAAAATCATTTACAATGTGTAATATAACCCAATCCAACCTCCTTACTATGGAGGAACCTCCAAATCCTTGTTGGGTCTCAGGAAGCCCCCTGAATGGTGAACTCTGAAGCCCACCATATATGAGTGTCATCAGGAGGGGTCTGAAGAAAGGACCCCACCCCCCCTCTTACCTCCAACCCACCTTGGTATAAATCTCATTAATCATTTAATGTAACAAATACCCAGAAAGGGAAATACAAGCAGTAAATATTGTAGTGACTCCTCCCATTGTTAGTCAGTCTAGAGATGACCCTTTGGTGTCCTGCAGACAGGAGTTCAGTCTCCCTCTTCCAGGAATCATTAAACCCGAAGCAAACATTTCTTATATTGCAGCACCGATTCTCATGCCGCGTACACGCGACCATTTTTCTCGTCGGGAAAAATGACATTTTTTCTCTTTGATGTGAAAAACGGCATTAATCACGACGAGAATAATGAGAACACGCTCTAATTTTTCTCGCCGTGATTCCCGTCATTTTTTTCCGCGGCAGTTTTCCCATAGGGGAGCCCACACACGGGCGTTTTTCTTGACCAAGAGAAAAAATGTCGGGAAAACCGGCCGTGTGTAGGGGACCAAGCCGGTCCTCGTTTTTTCCCGTTGATTTTCTCGGCGGTGTTTTCACCATTGAGAAAATCGATCGTGTGTATGCGGCATTAGATGTGACGGCCGCATTCCTTTCCTTTTTTAGACGTTCTTTCTTCCCTCTGGTGATCTGGCCAGCAAGTTGTTTTTTTAAAAGCACAAACTCTACAGGAGAATAATGTGTCTGTTTTCAGGGATGAGACAAACCATTTCCCACTGACAGGGGTGCTTACAATGATCAGCTTTTATTTTATTGATGACAAATCTTTATCACAAAAGGAACAAAAACTGTTCAATTGATTATAAAGTGTGATGTGGAGTTTGGCTGCTAGTCCCTCCCCCTGTGCTCCTTCCTCCAGAGTAGTGGGGGCGCTCTAATACAGGAGGTGTGTTACTGGCCAGATCACCAGGTGAAAACAGAGGGGGGGGGGGGGGAGTCTAAAAAAAGAAAAGGAATGCAGCCGCCACATGTAATGTTGGGTAAGATGTGACATTTCTGGTGCATGTCAGGAAGGTGCAGAATCGCTTTTCCAACACGCACAGAAACGTGCCGCCCTCAATTCCTGACCCCTCCCCCCACCTCTTCTACTGCGGGGGTGGGGGTGGGTGAATGCACCGAAACGCATGGGGCAGCACGATTTTTCAAACGGGGTCTTTGACTCGTTTCTCACATAGAAGACGTTCCATTGAAATGAATGAGCCGCTCTGCATAGAGTGCAGAATCTGGAGCAGCCAATCAGCTTCTTCAGTGAAGCTTTGACAATAAATCCTGGAAGCCGATTGGTTTCTATGCAGATCTGATCCAGATTCTGAACTCTCCAGTTTTCATGAATCGAATGTCACGCCTGCGTGGGGAGAATAGAGACTTCCTCTGAGAATGGCGCACATCCCCCGCATCCCGATCAATAAATCTGATCACATTCATAGATCCCCAATCGTCATAGAAACCATCGATCTTCATCCCATTCCAGTCCCAATGTGACTCCGCCCCCCACATGGAATCCGCCTTCCTCCACCTTTAATTGGGAGCCACGCCCACCAGATATTTCACCTTTCTTACCATTCTATAACCCCTTTAATACCGGACACTTTTACCCCCCTCCTGCCCAGGCCAATTCTCAGCTTTCAGCGCTGTCACACTTTGCATGACAATTACTCAGTCGTGTGACTCTGTACACATGTGAGATTTTTATCAATTGTTTTCACACAAATAGAGATTTCTTTGGTGGTATTTATTTATTCTCCGCTGGGAGGTTTTATTTTTTGCTAAAAAAAACAGAAAAAAGACTGAAAATAAAAAAAAGTTTTTTTTCTTGGTTTCTGTCAGAAAAAAGTTTGTAAATTAGTAATTTTTCTCCTTCACTGAAGTGTCCTGAGGAGGCGGCACTGATGAGAGGCTGCATTTACACGTGATTGGACACTGCCGATCACATGGGTAAGAGGTGACCCCATTCACACTGAGGCACTTTTCAGGCATTTATCCCCTAAAAAGCGCCATGAAAACCGCCTCCCATTCTTTACAATGGGTGCGTTCACACCCGGGGGCGGTGCGCTTGCAGGACGTTAGGAAAAGTCCTGCAAGTAGCATCTTTGGGGCGTCTTGGGAGTGTTATAAATAGCGCTCCCAAATCACCCCTCCCCCATTGAAATGAATGGGCGGCGCTTCCAAGGCGCCTGAAAAGCACTTTGAAAGCGCCGCAAAACTGCACTGTCTTCCTTTTTTTTTTAAGGTCATGTGACCATAATAAATCCACCCGCTAGCGCCCGAAAATTGCCGCTAAAGCACCACAAAAACTCATTACCGACATCGGGGACACGGCACACACCCCCCCCCCGCACGGACGCGCAAGAGTGGTGACGTCATATGACGCCGCCGCAGAACGAGAGAAGATCCCGCCCACCATCATTTTACAATACGGCGAGTGGGAGGATCAGATATCTGCTGAGTGTAGTTCTCATTGGAGGTGGAGGAAGGCGGATTCCATGTCTGGGCGGAGTCACACCGGGACTGGAATCGGAGGAAGATCGATGATTTCTGTGACGATTGTGGATCTATGAATGTGATTGGGCTCATTAATTGTATCTGGAAATCATCGGGATCCCGTTTATACTTTACTACATTGTTATATTGTTACATTGTTACATTGTTACATTGTTATATTGTTACATTGTTACATTGTTACATTCTTACATTGTTACATTCTTACATTGTTATATTGTTATATTGTTACATTCTTACATTCTTACATTCTTACATTACTACATTGTTATATTGTTACATTCTTACATTGTTATATTGTTACATTGTTATATTGTTATATTCTTACGTTGTTACATTGTTATATTATTACATTCTTACATTGTTATATTGTTACATTCTTATTTTGTTATTTTGGTTGGAAAAAGACAAAAGTCCATCCAGTGCAACCAACACCCCCCCTCCCCCCCTACATATACATTGTATACACATTGTTATTTGCAGTGACTCCGCCTCTCTCTCTGGTGATTGGTAGGAATGTTACATTGTATGAGAAGAGAGGAAGTGGATTGGCTGAGCGGAGGAGGTGAGGAGTGCGGGAAACTTTCCTTCTTTTATTTATTCTTCAGGCAAAAAGACACAAATAAATCTGAAAACAAAATGCGTATTTTTTCTAGTCTGTCGCTCTTCTCTCCGGAATGATGACATTTTCACGCGTTTCTAATGACACTAAATGACGTTTCCGGTACAAAGCATGGCGGAGATATTTATCAATCAAATCAAATGAAATGAAATAAAATAAAAGCTTTTTTTGAAGACTTTTGTGAATTTGTTTTATTCAGTACAAAAAAAAAATACATAAAACATCCAAAAAGATTAAAGAGGAAAATCGATCGATAAAAAGGACTGAAGTGAGAAGTCGGGAGGAATAAAGTGATTGGAAAGCCAAAATATTTTTTACCTTCATGCATTTCCTGCGCGTGTTCACACCCTGGCAAAACGCACGGCGAATCTGGAAAATCACGCCGGTACCTTTTTCTGAGCATTTCTTACGCATGTGGCAGCCGATCGAAATGAATGAAGCCGCCCAATACACACCCTGCAGGAACGCACAAAGGAGCAAGCATGCTCCCAGTGTTGACAGACCCTTAAAGGAACAAGCATGCTCCCAGTGTGGACAGACCCTTAAAGGAACAAGCATGCTCCCAGTGTGGACAGACCCTTAAAGGAACAAGCATGCTCCCAGTGTGGACAGACCCTTAAAGGAACAAGCATGCTCCCAGTGTGGACAGACCCTTAAAGGAACAAGCATGCTCCCAGTGTTGACAGACCCTTAAAGGAACAAGCATGCTCCCAGTGTGGACAGACCCTTAAAGGAACAAGCATGCTCCCAGTGTTGACAGACCCTTAAAGGAACAAGCATGCTCCCAGTGTTGACAGACCCTTAAAGGAACAAGCATGCTCCCAATGTGGACAGACCCTTAAAGGAGCAAGCATGCTCCCAGTGTGGACAGACCCTTAAAGGAACAAGCATGCTCCCAGTGTGGACAGACCCTTAAAGGAACAAGCATGCTCCCAGTGTGGACAGACCCTTAAAGGAGCAAGCATGCTCCCAGTGTGGACAGACCCTCAAACTGACCGTGAGAAGCATACGGGCCGATTCACACCACATGCAGCCCAGTGTGTTTCTGTTCTGCATCAAAGTCGGTTATATGGTTTCCAATGGCATCGTTCACACCCGGTGCCGTCACTTTCTGCACCGGAAACTGACCAGAAACTGCACCGTGTGAACCAGAGCCATTGGAATACATGGAAAACACTCTGCATGCATTTTTAGTGCAGAAAAAAAGCGCATGGAACGGAACTGCGTCTGGTGTGAACTGACCCTCAATGTTAAGAAAAAGTGGGAAAAAATGCACTGGACTGCATAAAAAATGCATCAAAAACCCACAGAACAGCATCTGGAACGTATCTGGACTGCATTTCTATGGTGTGAACTGGCCCAAATATTCTGCGTTTTTCACTTTTTTTTGCACTGGACTGTACTGGAATGCAGTAAAATGCAGAACGTGCCAGAAAGACGCATGCAGAACGGATCTGGAGTGCGTTTTTGTGGTGTGAACCGGCCCTAAAGCAGATCATTGTGTGTCTCTGGGAACACTGCTAGAAGGTACAGGACTCTGTGCTGACACAAGGAGTGCCTGTATCTCCCACAGCCACACCCCCTCCCAGCCTTGCTGTAATGATTGATAGCAGAAGGGGAGGACTCAGAACTGATTAATTGCTGACATTTTAACTTCTTTTGCCAGCACATGCCCTTATCAAACATGGCGTCCACCTTCCACGTTGGCCAATCTGATGTCTATCCTGCAGCACAAAGACGGGGAACATATTTCCCTTCTGAGTGCGAATTCCTGACCACAAGCAGTCACATTAGTGATTAGCACCATTTCCCCGCCCAATAGGAACACACTATGTAATATTTATCACACGTGGGGGGGGGGGGGGTCATGGCGTTCCTCATAGAGGATGTATATGTAATCTACTGTATGTGACAAAAGTAAGTACACCCCTCAGTCACATTCATGTGACAACACTGAAGAAATGACACTTTGCTACAATGTAAAGTAGTGAGTGTACACAGGGGGGGAGGAGTGTACACAGGGGGGAGGAGTGTACACAGGGGGAGGAGTGTACACAGGGGGGGAGGAGTGTACACAGGGGGGGAGGAGTGTACACAGGGGGGAGGAGTGTACACAGGGGGAGGAGTGTACACAGGGGGGAGGAGTGTACACAGGGGGGAGGAGTGTACACAGGGGGGAGGAGTGTAAGGCTTGTATAACGGTGTAAATTTTCTGTCCCCTAAAAATAACTCAACACACAGCCATTAATGTCTGAACAACTGGCAACAAAAGTCAGGACACCCCTAAGTGAAAATGTCCAAATTGGGCCCAAAGTGTCAATATTTTGTGTGGCCGCCATTATTTTCCAGCACTGCCTTATCCCTCTTGGGCATGGAGGTCACCAGAGCTTCACAGGTTGTCACTGGAGTCCTCTTCCCCTCCCCATGATGACATCACGGAGCTGGTGGATGTTAGAGACCTTGCGCTCCTCCACCTTCTGTTTGAGGATCCCCCACAGATGATCAATAGGGTTTAGGTCTGGAGACATGCTTGGCCAATCCATCACCTTTACCCTCAGCTTCTTTAGCAAGGCAGTGGTGGTTATCATGTTGGAATACTACCCTGCGGTCCAGTCTCTGAAGGGAGGGGATCATGCTCTGCTTCAGTATGTCACAGTACATGTTGGCATTCATGGTCCCCTCAATGATCTGTAGCCCCCCAGTGCCGGCAGCACTCATAGGTCTATTTCCCAAAGACAACCTCTGGATATGACGCTGAGCACGTGACCTCAACTTCTTTGGTGGACCATGGCGAGGCCTGTTCTGAGGGGAACCCGCCCTGTTATACCGCTGGATGGTCTTGGCCACCGTGCTGCAGATCAGTTTCAGGGTCTTGGCAATCTTCTTATAGCCTCGGACATCTTTATGTAGGGCAACAATTCTTTTCTTCAGATCCTCAGAGAGTTCTTTGCCATGAGGTGCCATGTTGTACTTCCAGTGACCAGTATGAGAGAGTGAGAGCGATAACACCAAATTTATCACACCTGCTCCCCATTCACACCTGAGACCTTGTAACACTAACGAGTCACATGACACCGGGGAGGGAAAATGGCTCATTGGGCCCAATTTGGACATTTTCACTTAGGGGTGCACTCACTTTTGTTGCCAGTGGTTTAGACATTAATGGCTGTGTGTTGAGTTATTTTGAGGGGAGAGGAAATTCACACCGTTATACAAGCTGTACTCACTCCTCCCCCTGTGTACACTCCTCCCCCCTGTGTACACTCCTCCCCCCTGTGTACACTCCTCCCCCCTGTGTACACTCCTCCCCCTGTGTACACTCCTCCCCCCTGTGTACACTCCTCCCCCTGTGTACACTCCTCCCCCTGTGTACACTCCTCCCCCCTGTGTACACTCCTCCCCCCTGTGTACACTCCTCCCCCCTGTGTACACTCCTCCCCCCTGTGTATACTCCTCCCCCTGGTGTACACTCCTCCCCCCTGTGTACACTCCTCCCCCTGTGTACACTCCTCCCCCTGTATACACTCCTCCCCCTGTGTACACTCCTCCCCCCTGTGTACACTCCTCCCCCCCTGTGTACACTCCTCCCCCCTGTGTACACTCCTCTCCCCTGTGTACACTCCTCTCCCCTGTGTACACTCCTCCCCCTGTGTACACTCCTCCCCCTGTGTACACTCCTCCCCCCTGTGTACACTCCTCCCCCCTGTGTACACTCCTCCCCCCTGTGTACACTCCTCCCCCCTGTGTACACTCCTCTCCCCTGTGTACACTCCTCCCCCCTGTGTACACTCCTCCCCCCTGTGTACACTCCTCCCCCCTGTGTACACTCCTCTCCCCTGTGTACACTCCTCCCCCCCTGTGTACACTCCTCTCCCCTGTGTACACTCCTCTCCCCTGTGTACACTCCTCTCCCCTGTGTACACTCCTCCCCCTGTGTATACTCCTCCCCCTGTGTACACTCCTCCCCCCCTGTGTACACTCCTCTCCCCTGTGTACACTCCTCTCCCCTGTGTACACTCCTCCCCCTGTGTATACTCCTCCCCCTGTGTACACTCCTCCCCCCTGTGTACACTCCTCCCCCTGTGTACACTCCTCCCCCCTGTGTACACTCCTCCCCCTGTATACCTAAGTGAAGATGCACTTGGGGTTAAAGTTCATAGGTCAAAGGTCAGTTAGGGTTGAGACTTAGGGTTGGGGTTAGGGTTGGAGTTAGGGTTAGGGTTTTCCCTTTAAGAATAAGGCTAGGACCCAGGCTCTTGAACAGGGACCTCCCCCCAGAGGTCAAAGGTCAGAGGGCGGGTCCCCAGAGGTCAAAGGTCACTGGGCGTGGCTGACCCCCACCAAAGTGTACCGCCTACCCCAACTAAGTCGGGGAATGAACACCCCTTGTAATCAGGCATATGGGAACACTTAGTGTCCCCATTGCGCCTTCTTACATCATCAATCTGCACCGATCGCCGCAATCCCTTAGCCAATGGGGATGCGGCAATCGGCCTGCACCGACGTATGGGCATGGGGGAGGGCCAATATGTGGCATCCTATCATATGTCTCCATCGTGATGACGCACTGGCGTCCTCTCACGTGGAGACATGAACCCCTCCTACCGTCAATCACAAAACCTACGCTGCGCTCCAAGAGGCCGGAGCGTACAGCGTCCCCACGCATGAGGCTGTCATACACTGATGGGCGAGCCCTACCACAGTGACACCTAACAAGGAGCCGCCCAGAGGGGGAAATGTCCTCTTCCACAAGTCGCTGCGAATGACGCGGGACCGCGGAGAATATGCAGGGCTTGATACCCTCCATGAACCATACCGTGGTGACGTAACAACGTCATCTCACATGGGAACAGGGCTGGATGTCCACACTCCCCAGGACTGGAACGCATCCAATGTGCTCCAAGAAGTGAAGGCATCCAGTGCTGCTGGCTGGGCTGCAAAATTACCATAAAAGCCAAAATTACCACCCACTTCCCATAAGAAACCACGCAGAGATAGAATTATCTGATCCCAATGTCTAACATGGGAAACTACTTGTGCGATCCGGGAAATAATTAACCCAAATAAGGAATAAACTAAAAGGAAGATATACAAAAGTGGGTGGGCATATTATGCCACTAAAATCATAGTGGGGCGATAAGAATTTAAGATAATCGGGTCCCTAATTGCCTACCACACATATGTCGCATATGACCAGGGCCGTCGGAACAGGACAGGCAAACCAAGCAACTGCTTGGGGCCCCCAGCAGAGCTGCCTCCCTTCCCGCGATTGGCGGCCCCCCTCCCGCAATTGGCGCCCCCACCCTCTCGCGATCGGCGTCGATGTCCCGCGTTAGCACCCCCCCCCTTTTCTGAATTAAAAAAAATATATAGTGTAGCACCCCCCCCCCCCCCGCTTCTCCAAAAAAATCTGTAGCACCCCCCCCCCCCTTGGGGGCCCAAATTCTCAATCTGCTTGGGGCCCCCAAATTCCTTCAAACGGCCCTGCATATGACGACAACTGTACCATACATAAAAAAATAAAAAGCAGTTAATATGACTTAACTTGCTATACATCAAAAAGAATTAACCTTATACAAAAAATAAAAAATGTACAATTGTGTACATTCGTGAAATCTAAAAAACACCAAACATCTAAATTCATCCAAAGACACTACGAGAGCTTATATTCACAGAAATACTAACCCTCCGGATATTACGGGCCAGAAAACAGATGGGACCAAATGTATGCCTAATATCAAACCTCAGATGTTATGCCTTATTGATAAACACATTTATGTCCCAATCCATATTCAAGCCATAAGGAGAGAAACAGCGAAGTTGGTAAATCCAAAACATTTCGAGTTTGGATACCCCTCTCACTCGCGACTCCCCTCTCCAATGGGGGGGTGAAGTGATCAATCACCTGGAATCGTGTACCCAAGGGGATCTTTGTGGTGATGTAACAAATAGCGCTTCGGAACGCTGTGATTGGTCCGGCCCTTCCTTATACTAGTAATGTGCTCATTCACTCTAATAGAAAAAGTTCTAATAGTTCTACCCGCGTATTGTCTTTGGCAGGGACACGTGATTGACATGTACCTTGGAGGTGGGCCTGACGTGCAGAGGGAGACCTCTCGTACAGCCCTGGTTCCCAGGTCACTGGAGTTGGGACAGTGGCCGAAGGAGCACAGTGAGGTATGAGTGCCTGTTAGATTCCCCTGGACTCGATGAGAAGCCCGCTATGGACGGCTGAAGATGCAGGTCAGGTGATGCAGGCCAGCGGGTGCAGGTAGCTGGGGATGCGGCTGGGAAGGTGCAGATCAGCTGATGCAGGAAGCCGAGGATGCCGAAAGATACGGATACAAGCAGCAGGCAGGAGAAGAGTCAGACAAGTCAGGTCATGCACAGCGGATCAGATACAGGCAGAAGCGTCAGGCAGCGGAGGGTCAAGTTCAGGCTGGATCAGGCAACAGAGGATCAGGCAGACAGATGAGCAGGACTGGGTCTAGGAAGCCAAAGGTCAGGACTGGAGATAGCAGCAAGGTCAGGAAGCCGGGTCAGAGTAACAGCAGGTGCAAGTTCAGGATCAGGTCACCGGATAACTGCAGATCAGACAGCAAGAGTCTGGACAGGAGAAGCCACTTTTAAAGGCCACTGGGCGCCAAGGCAGAGTCACCGTGCGCGCGCATGCGCGAATGGCGCACACACATGCGCAATGGAAAGCTTCTGTTTACACTTGGAAGCCTACTAGCGGGGATGTGCCTGAGCCCTGTTGTGGGTACCAGAGGCATACGTCCATGACAGTGATAAGGTAGACTACGTAACGGGTGGCACATGTCACAAACTCCTTCATATGATACACAGTTGAAGTAGTGGTAGACTTATCCGTCTTCCTGCCTTTCCAGACATTATGTGCACACACTTTGCATTTGCGACATGGAAAGAATCCTTTATAGTTCGGAAAAAAAACCTCGGTTTTACAGGGGGGTGGTTCAGCACTTGGAGCTCGCTGATTTCCGACAGATCTAGCACCCCTATAAATAATACCGGCCCCTTCTGGGAGCACAGGGCCTAATAGAGGGTCATTTCAAAGAACCTTCCAGTGCCTATTGAAAACGGCTTTCAGTTGTTTATGATGTACTGAATATTGAGTTATAAATGACCATTTAAACTTGGCGTCTGGAACCCTTTTTGGCCTTTCAACAATCAATGCATTTCGATCTAATCTTGAAACGCGATCGATCTCCCCATCGATATTGGATGGTTCATACCCTTTCTTAACAAATCTCCGTTTAAGGACCTCGGCTTGTTGCTGAAAATCGTTTAAGTTGGTGCAATTCCTCCTGATGCCGAGTAATTGGCTATGGGGCACCGACTTAAGCCACGAGCTATAATGGCAGCTGGCAGTGGGGAAATAACCATTACGGTCGGTTGGTTTGAAGAACGTCTTCGCAACCAACCGATGATCCTCCACCGATATTTCCAGGTCAAGAAAATTGATCTAACTATAGCTATTTTCATACTTCAGTACAATGTTCATATCATTGTCATTAAGGGTGACCATAAATTTGTGAAGAGACTCCTCATCACCTCTCCATAGGAGGAGGATGTCGTCTATGTACCTAGCCCAGAGTACATAGACGACTATTGGGGGAGTCCCATAATAGTTAGTTACAAGGTGAAATTTACACACGTGAATCCAATGATTCTTTCCCCCGTGGTTTCTTAGTATCCCCATAGTTTTGAGTTAATCATATGTTTGGGGACACAGGATAATGGAGTGACATCACTATTCCTCGCCGTGGCCCATGTTAGATGGTTGCTCATAGGTGGACAAGTACGTGGTATGTCATTGGTCTGTGGGGTTTAGACTCTGATTTTGAATCTCAGCTGTCTTGCGTTTACAGACAACCAATAAGTGATAGACACAGCATTTATATAGCGTGATACAAGTTAGCGGGCTAATACTCCAGTTGAAGGGCCATTGCTCGAAACATGTCGGGTTTTTAGTCTATTGCCACCCTTGTTATCACCCAACTATTTGAATTTTTTCCTCGAGGTTCTCTTTCCTTGTATTTTCATTTATTAACATTGCATGTACCTTTTTTTTTACTATGATGATAGGCCAATAAAGGCCATTTCTCTATACCCTACCCTGGTTTTACCTCACACCATATGGAGCCGTCCATTTCTTTCTCTTTATGACACCGGGGATTTGAAGTGTTACTTCCAACGGAGAGTCCAGAAAGAGTTACATCTTTTTTGGATAACCACCTATCATCGCCGCTGTGATATCGGGAGGAGAGGTTCGTGACTTCCGTATTGGAGTACCTACCTTGGAGTTCCCGTCCAGACCTACTGACAACTGAGATACGGTGAGAGTATTACCTACCTGTGTACGGGAGACGTTGGAATACATCTCTATACCCATCCCTGTTGTTTTCCACATGAGTGACAACGCGAACCCCTTCAAAATCTCATAGAGAACTCAGCCTGTCCGGTATGGATTGGATACAAACCTCACCTTCTGTTTGAGTTTTTATGGGACATTTCTTTGCAACACTTATATGTTTTTTGGTGTATTATTTCTCCTCATATGTTCACATGCTTGGCACATGCTTGGCACATACTTGGTACATGCTTGGCACATTCTTGGCACATGCTTGGCACATGCTTGGCACATTCTTGGCACATACTTGGCACATGCTTGGCACATGCTTGGCACATTCTTGGCACATGCTTGACACATTCTTGGCACATGCTTGGCACATGCTTGGCACATTCTTGGCACATGCTTGGCACATTCTTGGCACATGCTTGGCACATACTTGGCACATGCTTGGCACATTCTTGGCACATGCTTGGCACATTCTTGGCACATGCTTGGCACATACTTGGCACATACTTGGCACATGCTTGGCACATACTTGGCACTTTTTCACCATTTGAATATTTGGGTAGAGGACCTACATATACCTACCCCTCCAGGGTCACTTCCGTTATTGATATTCACTTGGTTTAGGTCAGCGCTGCGTTTGTTTTATCTTCATATCTTTTCACAATACCGTCTTATTGTTTATGTCAGCAGCTTATTCTTTCACCGGCAGCGCAATTTTCCTTTTTTTTTACATATATATAATTGCTGTCACACATGTTGGTGGGGAGGGGGTCATGTGGTCCTCAGGGGATGTATAGGTCACACATGTTGGTGGGTGGGGGGGGGGGGGGGTCATGTGGTCCTCAGGGGATGTATAGGTCACACATGTTGGGGGGTGGGGGGGGGGGTCATGTGGTCCTCATGGAGGATGTATAAGTCACACATGTTGGTGGGTGGGGGGGGGGGGGGTCATGTGGTCCTCAGGGGATGTATAGGTCACACATGTTGGGGGGTCATGTGGTCCTCAGGGGGATGTATAGGTCACACATGTTGGTGGAGGGGTCATGTGGTCCTCAGGGGATGTATAGGTCACACATGTTGGGGGGTGGGGGGGGGGGTCATGTGGTCCTCATGGAGGATGTATAAGTCACACATGTTGGTGGGTGGGGGGGGGGTCATGTGGTCCTCAGGGGATGTATAGGTCACACATGTTGGGGGGTGGGGGGGGGGGGTCATGTGGTCCTCAGGGGATGTATAAGTCACACATGTTGGTGGGTGGGGGGGGGGGGGTCATGTGGTCCTCAGGGGATGTATAGGTCACACATGTTGGGGGGTGGGGGGGGGGGGTCATGTGGTCCTCATGGAGGATGTATAAGTCACACATGTTGGTGGGTGGGGGGGGGGGTCATGTGGTCCTCAGGGGATGTATAGGTCACACATGTTGGGGGGTGGGGGGGGGGGTCATGTGGTCCTCAGGGGATGTATAAGTCACACATGTGGTGGGTGGGGGGGGGGGTCATGTGGTCCTCAGGGGATGTATAGGTCACACATGTTGGGGGGTCATGTGGTCCTCAGGGGATGTATAGGTCACACATGTTGGTGGAGGGGTCATGTGGTCCTCAGGGGATGTATAGGTCACACATGTTGGGGGGTGGGGGGGGTCATGTGGTCCTCATGGAGGATGTATAAGTCACACATGTTGGGGGGTGGGGGGGGGTCAGAGAGATGAACGCAGTGCATTGGGGGCCCCCACGTAGCGCAGATTGGCCCCGGGCCCCCAGCTCCCTGGCTATGTGTAAGTAATCCTCCAATCTCGTTAAGTCTCCATCGGAGGTTTGCATGGAGAAATGGGCTTTTCCTGCAGCCTAATCCTTGATGACTTCTCCCCGGCCTCCCTCCGCAGATTACAGACAAAGCCGTCACTTCAGATGCAGGAATGGAAATTGACGCCTGGCAGAGAGGAGCAGCGCGGAGCATTAAATGCCAATTTGTACTTCTCTCTCCGCCGCAGCACAGCGAAGGGCCGGCGCGGGGAATTGTGTCACATCTCCAGACTCTGCAGCCCATTGTCATGCAGCCCTCGCCCCGGGCGTCTGCCCTGTCAGGAGGATGAATTGTTGGCGATGAGTCCGGAAACCTTTTCTTATCCGGATGATTGGAAAGGCGTTGGGGCCGCCGATTCACTAAAGGAGTGAAGATCGTTCACTGAGTTCAGTAAATAAGGTGAAGCCGCAGTCACTGTGAACAGCCAATCACGTGTGAGGGGAATAAAGAACAAGGATTTCAGCTGCTCCTGATTGGATGACAGATTCACTTTCTCTTCTTAGGGCCCAATCACATCTTCCCATTGGGGGTAATGCATGGATTTGAATGTCACCCCAATTAGAGGTCGGGGGAGGGGGGAGACTCACCAGCCTGCACACCCCAATAAAATAAATGAGCCCCGCCTGTTTTTAAAGCGTTACAATAAATGTGAACCCCAAATAAGTGACGTTCAGTGCGCTGCCCTGACATCCAATAACAAAAAACACCATTTTCACCTTTTTCCTCCATAGTTACATCTCAGTGCTGCTCATCTCCTGCCGCCTCTTTGCAGCCACTTCCCGTCTCCATGTCCCCCAATGAAGGCTGCACGGCATTTCTCAGGGCGGTTTTCCTGATGGTGACAACAAAGGATCGTGTCAGGTGGTCTGTGACGGGGGGACAACACAAGAGAACAGCTGGGAAACGGGGACATCGCGTTGTCACCCTATAACAGGAAGTGCCTGAAAAAGGACCTCCATGGCGGGATCACCCGGGGTTATGTTACCCAGTTCAGCGCTCGTCCCTTTACACCTCCTATGGAGCACAGTCCGTCCTAGGCCGAAGGTCACATTCCTGCACAGGGATCCCTCTATCTCCCATCTGAGCAATGTTTATAAACAATGTTACTTTGTATCTCTCTATCTCCTGTCTGATCAATGTTTATAAACAATGTTACTTTGTATCTCTCTATCTCCAGTCTAATCAATGTTTATAAACAATGTTACTTTGTATCTCTCTATCTCCCGTCTGATCAATGTTTATAAACAATGTTACTTTGTATCTCTCTATCTCCAGTCTGATCAATGTTTATAAACAATGTTACTTTGTATCTCTCTATCTCCCGTCTGATCAATGTTTATAAACAATGTTACTTTGTATCTCTCTATCTCCCGTCTGATCAATGTTTATAAACAATGTTACTTTGTATCTCTCTATCTCCCGTCTGATCAATGTTTATAAACAATGTTACTTTGTATCTCTCTATCTCCAGTCTAATCAATGTTTATAAACAATGATACTTTGTATCTCTCTATCTCCCGTCTGATCAATGTTTATAAACAATGCTACTTTGTATCTCTCTATCTCCCGTCTGATCAATGTTTATAAACAATGTTACTTTGTATCTCTCTATCTCCAGTCTAATCAATGTTTATAAACAATGTTACTTTGTATCTCTCTATCTCCCGTCTGATCAATGTTTATAAACAATGTTACTTTGTATCTCTCTATCTCCAGTCTAATCAATGTTTATAAACAATGTTACTTTGTATCTCTCTATCTCCCGTCTGATCAATGTTTATAAACAATGTTACTTTGTATCTCTCTATCTCCCGTCTGATCAATGTTTATAAACAATGTTACTTTGTATCTCTCTATCTCCAGTCTAATCAATGTTTATAAACAATGTTACTTTGTATCTCTTTATCTCCTGTCTGATCAATGTTTATAAACAATGTTACTTTGTATCTCTCTCTCCTGTCTGATCAATGTTTATAAACAATGTTACTTTGTATCTCTCTATCTCCCGTCTGATCAATGTTTATAAACAATGTTACTTGTATGTTCTGTGTTAGCATATGAGCACTGCAGCACAACTGATGGGCTGCTTGAGCTGCTTCTCCTTCCTGCATTCTGAGCTCTGCTGTACAGAGACTGATATCAGGTAATAAATCCTCGGTGGTAGTGCCGCCCCTCCCCCTGCTATCAGACGAAGGATGTTTGTTGGACGGATCTCATTCCTGGTCAGAGCAGATGAGCCGCCATCCCCCGTCCTCCGATGGGGGGGTAATTTTCCCTTGTAGTGCTCATGTCTTCATCATCATTATCAGACAATAAATGACACCGATGGTCACCACCGAAGATCCGCCGCGCGTTCATATTTCACTGGCCGCAGTGCGGAGAGACAGGAGGGGGGGAGGGGGTAATGTATAAAGTGACATCTGTGAGACGTTAGGTAGGAACATTATGTTCCCAAATCCCACCGACGTGATGCCAGTGTGCCCCCCCTCCTCCCCCCGGCCTGCGGTCACTTGTGCCCAATCAGCCACTCCCCCCCCCCCCCCCCGGTGTCATGTGACTCGTTGGTGTTAGAAGGTCTCAGGTGTGAATGGGGAGCAGGTGTGGTAAATTTGGTGTTATCGCTCTCACTCTCTCATACTGGTCACTGGAAGTACAACATGGCACCTCATGGCAAAGAACTCTCTGAGGATCTGAAGAAAAGAATTGTTGCTCTACATAAAGATGTCCGAGGATATAAGAAGATTGCCAAGACCCTGAAACTGATCTGCAGCACGGTGGCCAAGACCATTCCAGCGGTATAACAGGACAGGTTCCCCTCAGAACAGGCCTCACCATGGTCCACCAAAGAAGTTGAGGTCACGTGCTCAGCGTCATATCCAGAGGTTGTCTTTGGGAAATAGACGTATGAGTGCTGCCAGCATTGCTGCAGAGGGTGAAGGGGTGGGGGAGGGGTCAGCCTGTCAGTGCTCAGACCATACGCCGCACACTGCATCAAATTGGTCTGCATGGCTGTCGTCCCAGAAGGAAGCCTCTTCTAAAGATGATGCACAAGAAAGACAAGCAGACTAAGGACACAGATTACTGGAACCATGTCCTGTGGTCTGATGAGACCAAGATAAACGTATTTGGTGTCAGATGGTGTCAGGCGTGTGTGGCGGCAACCAGGTGAGGAGGACAAAGACAAGTGTGTCTTCCCTACAGTCAGGCATGGTGGGGGGAGGGTCATGGTCTGGGGCTGCACCCTAACTGCCGGCACTGGGGGGGCTACAGATTATTGAGGGGACCATGAATGCCAACATGTACTGTGACATACTGAATGCATGATCCCCTCCCTTCAGAGACTGGGCCGCAGGGTAGTATTCCAACATGATAATGACCCCAAACACCTCCAAGACCACCACTGCCTTGCTAAAGAAGCTGAGGGTAAAGGTGATGGACTGGCCAAGCATGTCTCCAGACCTAAACCCTATTGATCATCTGTGGGGGATCCTCAGAGGGAAGGGGGAGGAGCGCAAGGTCTCTAACATCCACCAGCTCCCTGATGTCATCATGGGGGAGGGGAAGAGGACTCCAGTGGCAACCTGTGAAGCTCTGGTGACCTCCATGCCCAAGAGGGTTAAGGCAGTGCTGGAAAATAATGGTGGCCACACAAAATATTGACACTTTGGGCCCAATTTGGACATTTTCACTTAGGGGTGCACTCACTTTTGTTGCCAGCAGTTTAGACATTAATGGCTGTGTGTTGAGTTATTTTGAGGGGAGAGGAAATTTACACCGTTATACAAGCTGTACACTCCTCCCCCCTGTGTACACTCCTCCCCCTGTGTACACTCCTCCCCCCCCGTGTACACTCCTCCCCCCGTGTACACTCCTCCCCCCGTGTACACTCCTCCCCCCTGTGTACACTCCTCCCCCCGTGTACACTCCTCCCCCCTGTGTACACTCCTCCCCCCGTGTACACTCCTCCCCCCCCTGTGTACACTCCTCCCCCCGTGTACACTCCTCCCCCCCTGTGTACACTCCTCCCCCCTGTGTACACTCTCCCCCCTGTGTACACTCACTACTTTACATTGTAGCAAAGTGTCATTTCTTCAGTGTTGTCACAAGAATGGGACTGAGGGGTGTACTTACTTTTGTCACATACTGTATATATATATATACACATTGGGGCTTGTAAGTGATTTTCTGGGGATATGGGTGAAGCCATCAGCTATAACCCCGGGATTTTTTTTTCAGCTGGGCGATTCTTTCTCATAAAAGCGATCGAAACAGCTAATTAGCTGACGGATTGCTTTCTGAAGCAGTGGGAGGAGTCTGAAGCAGTGGGAGGGGTCTGAAGCAGTGCTAGGAGTCTGAAGCAGTGGGGGAGGGGTCTGAAGCAGTGGGAGGGATCTGAAGCAGTGGGAGGAGTCTGAAGCAGTGGGAGGGGTCTGAAGCAGTGGGAGGAGTCTGAAGCAGTGGGAGGGATCTGAAGCAGTGGGAGGAGTCTGAAGCAGTGGGAGGAGTCTGAAGCAGTGGGAGGAGTCTGAAGCAACGGGAGGGGTCTGAAGCAGTGGGAGGAGTCTGAAGCAGTGGGAGGGGTCTGAAGCAGTGGGAGGAGTCTGAAAGAGTGGGAGGGGGCTGAAGCAGTGGGAGGAGTCTGAGGCAGTGGGAGGGGTCTGAAGCAGTGGGAGGAGTGGTCTGAAGCAGTGGGGAGGGGTCTGAAGCAGTGGGGAGGAGTCTGAAGCAGTGGGGGAGGGGTCTGAAGCAGTGGGAGGAGTCTGAAGCAGTGGGAGGGGTCTCCCAAGCCATTCGCTGGTGTTTCTCGGCTCATCGTTTTACTGGCGAGTCCAGGAAATGATCGGACAGTCCATAGAGATGAACAGAGGCAAGCTCTATGACCTTGGAGGATCGGAGAAACGTCATGACATCACTTCCGGTCTCGGACGGGAATAAACTCTATATATATATATATTTTTTTTTTCTTAATGCAAAAGATCACTTTTTTTTTTTTTTGATCTTTAGCTTTAAAAGGTAGAGGAGAGTTTTGGGGTCTTATAGAGACCATAACTCTCCATAAAGAGGACCTGTCACCCCTTATTTCTCTTCCAATAAGATTGAAGACTGACAGTCACATGGCTAAAATGAAGCTCCTTCTCCTTGTGTGGAAGCTTTGTGAATTGAGCCCATTATAAATGTCATAGCACAGCCTTGTGGGGGGGGGTCACATGATATGGTTCTGGGTGCGTCCGTCATTAAATCTGTACCATATACACATCCAATTTATCACAAACATTTCTGATTGGATAACGAGCTGATCATCGCATTGATCGCATTCATAGGACTGAACTATTTACACGTTCCCGGTGTCTGCGCCGTGACCATTGCTGGTGAAGACGGTAATGGGAGCCCCCCCCCTATGATGAATGGATGGGGGGAGGGGGTAAATGTGACGGCTCCATCCATCGCCTGGAATGATTGGATCTGAAGAGTCGGTAATGTGTCTGGAGAGATAGGAGATTGTGACATCGATCACCCGGCGATGAGACGCCCCCCTTCAATTCTCTCCCCTCATCCAACGCCGGAGATCTCCATCATAGAAAACTCTTCCCAGAAATAGAGGAACTCCGCTCTCTCCGGATGGAGGGCGGCCGCCCCCCCTCCCCCCTCCTCTGATGGAAATGTCATCATTTCCCTGATTAATAAAGATTTCTGAATCTGAACTGAACCTTCACATTGATACTGTACTGTAGGGCCCGCGGCTCCTGTTGGGAAGGCGCTAGTTGTGAATTTAGTTCTCTGAGTTGTAATTTGGCTCCGAATAATTCTGGTAAATTGCTGGTTTCTGTTCCGGTCCAGCCGTGTTGTGCGTTATTTCCACTTGGCTGTAGGTGTTGCTGTCCCCACAGGTCAAGGTTGGAAATGCAGCAGGCTGGGTGTGTTGGGTACCTCTTACCCAGAAACCGCTCAGTGGGAGTGGTCTCCCCGCTGTGCATTCTGGGAGAGGGTACTTAAAGGGGAGTTCCGGCCTTTTTTTATGTTTATTAAACGTCAGAAGCTACAAAAAGTGTATCTTCTGGCTTTTAATAAACAGACACTTACCTGCTCCACGGTCCAATGACGCGGCCACCCGAAGCTCCGCTCCGCTCCCCCCTTCTCCGCCGGCGCCTCCATTCATAGTGTGGGCACCCGCCGTGACAGCTTTCGGCTTCACGGCCGGGCACTCACTGTGCATCCGCGAACGGCGCAGCGCTCCCTGAGTGGACAGGCGATCGCCTACAGGGAGGGGCCACCATAAGGCGATATGACGTATCGCCTAGGCCACCCCAGGGTGGAAGGAGGAAGTGGGACAGGAAGTCCCCACTCCTACTGAAGCCCCCACTCCCCCCCCCCCAAAAAAAATGACATGCCAAATGTGGCATGTAAGGGGGCGAGGAGTGGATTAAGTGGAAGTTCCAAATTTGGGTGGAACTCGGCTTTAAGGGACAGACACCGTCTTCCGGGTCTCTCTGACCTGATGGTCCTCCTGGTCTCAGGTATGTCGTAGCAGTTCTTCTGCCTCGGGGCCGGCTGGTCTGAGGCCTCGTTACTGGAAGTAGGCCCAGGAGTTCCGGAGTCTAGTGTTCAGGGGTGGTCCTGAGCTGTCTTGCCTGCGCGGAGAAGCGAGCAATTGGAGAAACCAGGAGAGGACTTTTCTCGGAGAGGACCGAGCGAAAGGGCCGGTATCTCAGGAAAAGCCTGGAGACTCCATTGGGGGACACATCCCGACCCATCTACCTCACAGTGCTGCCGGATCGGCTGAACGACACTGGCACTGTGGGACTGAACTTAGACTTTACAGAAAGTTCTTTGTTATACAAGTCTGTGGCAGAGACTATGACCGTGCACCGCACCGGCTGATAGGTTAGTGAGAGAGGCCTATCCGGTGGTGGCTGGATCCAGTGTGGAGACTGTTTGTCCTCTGGATTAGAGAAGTCCCCGTGATCCGCAAATACAAGGTGCCTGAATCTCCCCCAACCCCCCATCCCCCATCTGTCGTTCTTTAATAAAACCCTTGAAAAGAGACGGTGTGTTTGGTGATGACATCTGTGAACAACTCTCCAATGGGACCCCCCATGACGGACACGGTGGAACAGACAGGTAACGGCAAAGACCCAAAGCAAAACCAGCAGCTCCTGCAAGGGTAGTGCTACATTACCTTCAGACAATTCTCCTTTAAATGACCCCCCCCAGGTGATACCCTCCCCCCCCTCCCCTCCTTATACTACTGTCAATGAAATTAGGCTGTACGCAGATCACACAGCCAGATAGCGTGTCTCTAATAGTCACACATTTCGTCTCAATGATATAATGCATCTTAGGCTAAAATTCACTCACCTTCCATTCGCTTTCCATTCATTCAAATCAAGAGACATCACCAGACTGTGGTTCATCTCAGCATCATCTGCCCAGGAGCCGCCTCTCTCAGGTCTTTTATTAAAATCCCAGCCGGAAGTGATGTCACAGCATGTGACCTCCTCCATAGGAAGTGAGCTCACAGGGTGTGACCTCCTCCATAGGAAGTGATGTCACAGCATGTGACCTCCTCCATAGGAAGTGAGCTCACAGGGTGTGACCTCCTCCATAGGAAGTGAGCTCACAGGGTGTGACCTCCTCCATAGGAAGTGATGTCACAGCATGTGACCTCCTCCATAGGAAGTGAGCTCACAGGGTGTGACCTCCTCCATAGGAAGTGAGCTCACAGCATGTGACCTCCTCCATAGGAAGTGAGCTCACAGGGTGTGACCTCCTCCATAGGAAGTGAGCTCACAGGGTGTGACCTCCTCCATAGGAAGTGAGCTCACAGGGTGTGACCTCCTCCATAGGAAGTGATCATCACAGGATGTCCCCTTCACACAGGAAATGTCCATATAAGGGCGTCCCTCTAACTGGATGTCCAATACAATACAATACAATACATGAATACAACAAAAGAACCAATCACAGACATGTATACATTCAAATAGACTAGCAGTGATGTGCACCGCTTCCAATGACGGGAACCATATGAAAACTATGGCTCTCAATGGGCCACAATTGTCGTATCGTTATGCTATAGTTCTAGTGGACGCAGATCGGAGTCATTTAATGCCAGTGCCAAGAAGTGGCCAGTCCTTGGTGAGGCATAAAACAAATATCCCTAAAAGGAGCAAACATCGCTGTGTCCACAGGAAGATTTTCCCGCCATCGGTCTTTTAGAACAATAACTCCGCCCCAACCTTCCCCAGTGCAGTGACTCCTCCCTCCAGTGCAGTGACTCCTCCCTTCCCTCCATACAGCTCTGTGTGAGATTTCAATCAGAGACAGAGAGTATGAAAGGAGACATCTCCTGCTGTGCTGTCTCTGTAGATACCCCATGGTGCTCTGGGAATCCTTTGTCATGATTTATATATTAATGTATACATTGTATATGGATTGTAAATAAATATATACTGTACATCAGAATAAAGGTGACCTCCAGACAAACCACTAAACACACAAATAACAGAAATACACTGAAGCTTTGTATCTCTGTCCATCCAGTCCTGAGAGTGACACAACTCTGCCACACAGCACAGCCCACCTGGTAATATCGATTTTATCTACTGTAGTTAAGCAATAAAGTCTGGTCTTCTCCCCTCCGCCTGTGATTGGACAGTGAAGGATTAGTTCACACTGCTCTCTTCTCCTGTCAGTGTGTTCCTTGTCCGCACAGCCTGATTGGCTCCCAGTTCTGCTCCTCCCATTCCCAGTCTGAGCTCTGCTGTATAGAAGATTACAGAATGCTGATGCTGAATCCAATTCGGGGGGGGGGGGGAGCACCAGGGGCTTGCCTCATACATCACATCTGGCTACTGACCAATCCCGACACAGCCAATCCAAGGGGCGGAGTTCTGCACACTGTTTACTGTGATGAAGGTCATCAATGGCAATTGTTACGTTTCATTCTACCACTAAGATATTACATTTGTGGGCGGAGCCACCCCTCTGACTTCTTATAGCCCTCAGGGGCCCCGGCAGGGAGGTCTCCAGATCTTCTGTCACAGATATTAGAGAAGTGAGTTTCACTCCTCCTGCTGCATTCATTGTCATGTCTCAGTGAGGCGCCCTTGTAAAGATATTACAATAAAAGAGAACCAGTCATTCAACTTGGCCGCATCCCCCAAACCAGAAATATTCCTCTTGGGTGGACTCGTCCTTTAATTGAAGAAGTTTGTTGGGGGCGCGTCCGGGATCTGGGAGGGGCGGGGTTATAGATTTTATGTTATTTATTTATTTCCTCTTTAAGAGACGGAGGTCTCCAATAAGATAGTGCAGGCGAGTTCTGGGCTGAACGGTCAGATTTATAGTCACCGGAGCACGCACACCGCTGCACTATGGGGGGGGGCACACCGCTGCACTATGGGGGGGGGAACACCGCTGCACTATGGGGGGGCACACCGCTGCACTATGGGGGGGGGCACACCGCTGCACTATGGGGGGGGGAACACCGCTGCACTATGGGGGGGCACACCGCTGCACTATGGGGGGGGGGCACACCGCTGCACTATGGGGGGGAATACCGCTGCACTATGGGGGGGGGCACACCGCTGCACTATGGGGGAGCACACCGCTGCACTATGGGGGGGCACACCGCTGCACTATGGGGGGGAATACCGCTGCACTATGGGGGGGCACACCGCTGCACTATGGGGGAGCACACGCTGCACTATGGGGGGAACACCGCTGCACTATGGGGGGGCACACCGCTGCACTATGGGGGGGGGCACACCGCTGCACTATGGGGGGGAATACTGCTGCACTATGGGGGGGGCACACCGCTGCACTATGGGGGAGCACACCGCTGCACTATGGGGGGGCACACCGCTGCACTATGGGGGGGGCACACCGCTGCACTATGGGGGGGGAACACTGCTGCACTATGGGGGGGCACACCGCTGCACTATGGGGGGGGCACACCGCTGCACTATGGGGGGGGGCACACCGCTGCACTATGGGGGGGAATACCGCTGCACTATGGGGGGGGCACACCGCTGCACTATGGGGGAGCACACCGCTGCACTATGGGGGGCACACCGCTGCACTATGGGGGGGGGCACACCGCTGCACTATGGGGGGGGAACACTGCTGCACTATGGGGGGCACACCGCTGCACTATGGGGGGGGCACACCGCTGCACTATGGGGGGTAATACCGCTGCACTATGGGGGGGCACACCGCTGCACTATGGGGGAGCACACCGCTGCACTATGGGGGGGCACACCACTGCACTATGGGGGGGGGGCACACCGCTGCACTATGGGGGGGAATACCGCTGCACTATGGGGGGGCCCACCGCTGCACTATGGGGGAGCACACGCTGCACTATGGGGGGGGGAACACCGCTGCAATATGGGGGGGCACACCGCTGCACTATGGGGGGGCACACCGCTGCACTATGGGGGGGAACACCGCTGCACTATGGGGGGGCACACCGCTGCACTATGGGGGGGGGCACACCGCTGCACTATGGGGGGGAATACCGCTGCACTATGGGGGGGGCACACCGCTGCACTATGGGGGAGCACACCGCTGCACTATGGGGGGGCACACCGCTGCAATATGGGGGGGCACACCGCTGCACTATGGGGGGGCCACACCACTGGGCTGTGGGGGGGCAGGGGGTGAACTTATCGTGTTTGTGAATGAGCCCCAATCTGACGGTGAAAAGTCACTTCCACACATTTCCAGGAGGGTCTCCCGGTGCTGCGATCTGGCGGTGATGCGGTTAATCGGTGACGCTCTCTCCGGCGCTCTGTGCGGTAATCGGAGCGCGGATGGGGGGGTCCCTTCAGAAGACGCTCTTGAAGACAGCTTTTCTTTAAACTGATGAGCGGCCCCGGGGGGCCCCTGAGGGCTCCACTAAATGGAGCAGCTTCATCTTCTTGATGATAAAACAGTCTTTTTAGCAGATTTTACCCCAGACACAAGAAGTGTATCCACTCAGCTGTCAGCAGCCCCGGCCAATCACTCGCTGGGGCTCGGGGGATGCGGATGGGGGCAACAATAACCCGTTCTGTGCCGGATGGGAAAGAGGACAATCATTTTATAAGATTGGAGAGTATGGAGTGCGCCAACCCACAGCAACCAATCAGAAACCACCACCCACTGTCAGATCTCAGATCTGTCCCCCTTCCCCCACCTGCCCTGACCACCCCCCTCTACCCTGTACCCCCCAACTGCCCCATCCACCCCTCCCCAATCCACCCCTCCACCCGTCCTCCCCAACCGCCCCCTCTCCCCTGTACATCCCAACTGCCCCATCCACCCCAACCACCCCTCTACCCTGTACCCCCCAACTGCCCCATCCACCCCAACCACCCCCTCTACCCTGTACCCCCCCAACTGCCCCATCCACCCCAACCACCCCCTCTACCCTGTACCCCCCAACTGCCCCATCCACCCCTCCCCCATCCACCCCTCCACCCGTCCTCCCCAACCGCCCCCTCTCCCCTGTACCCCCGAACTGCCCCATCCACCCCAACCACCCCCTCTACCCTGTACCCCCCAACTGCCCCATCCACCCCTCCCCCATCCACCCCTCCACCCGTCCTCCCCAACCGCCCCCTCTCCCCTGTACATCCCAACTGCCCCATCCACCCCAAACACCCCTCTACCCTGTACCCCCCAACTGCCCCATCCACCCCAACCACCCCCTCTACCCTGTACCCCCCAACTGCCCCATCCACCCCTCCCCCATCCACCCCTCCACCCGTCCTCCCCAACCGCCCCCTCTACCCTGTACCCCCGAACTGCCCCATCCACCCCAACCACCCCCTCTACCCTGTACCCCCAACTGCCCCATCCACCCCTCCCCCATCCACCCTTCCACCCATCCTCCCCAACCGCCCCCTCTCCCCTGTACATCCCAACTGCCCCATCCACCCCAACCACCCCTCTACCCTGTACTCCCCAACTGCCCCTTTCACCCCCTCCACTCTGTCCTCCCCAAAGGCCCCCTCTACCCTGTACCCCCCAACTGCCCGATCCACTCCAACCACCCCCTCTCCCCTGTACCCCCCAACTGCCCCATCCACCCAAACCACCCCCTCTCCCCTGTACCCCCCAACTGCCCCATCCACCCCAACCACCCCCTCTCCCCTGTACCCCCCAACTGCCCCATCCACCCCAACCCACCCCCTCTACCCTGTACTCCCCAACTGCCCCTTTCACCCCCTCCGCTCTGTCCTCCCCAACTGCCCCTTTCACCCCTTCACCCTGTCCTCCCCAGCCGGCATCCACCCCTCCACCCTTTCATCCCCACCTGACCTATCCACCCTTCCCACATGTCCTCCTCAACTGCCCCATCTACCCCCTCCACCCTATCCTCCATAACCACCCAATCCAGCTCTCCACCTATCCTCCATAACCACCCCATTCAGCCCCACTGCCCTGTCCTCTTCAACTGCCCCATCCAGCCCCTCGATCCTGTCTCCCCCAGCTGCCCTGCTCGCACCTTCCCCTGTCCACCCCATCCACCCTGGCTTGGCAACTCTGCCCTGTCCTCCCCAATCACCCAATGCAGTCCCTCTGTTCTGTCTTCCCCAACTGCCCCATTGAGCCCCTTGACTCTGTCTTCTCCAACTGCCCATCCAGCCCCTTCGCCCTGTCCACCTCAACTGTCCCATGTGTGCCGTTGCCCAATCCAGCCCCTAAAACCTGTTTGCCCCAACAGCCTCATCCACCCCATCTGCCCTATCTACCCTATTGGCCCATCCACCCCGGCACTATTCTTGTATTATATGGTCATGTAGAAAAGTGACAGAAGGGGGGGGGCTCTGCTGACTTCTCAGGTTATTGATCGGCACTCATCAACATGCAGAACAGAGATGGGCAGTTTGCTGGGACTTAATTCCCTGATAATTGTTTAACGGATAATGTATGAGAGGAGAAAATCCTCCGACCGTCATGGGCAGCGCCTGCTTTACATCCCACTCACGTGCCATGGAGCCAAGAGAGATCTGACCGCCAACACTGTGCCACCCAAAGTACCCCCTCTACACATTGACACCCAACATTGTGCCACCCAAAGTACCCCCATCTACACATTGACACCCAACATTGTGCCACCGAATGTACCCCATCTACACATTGACACCCAACATTGTGCCACCCAAAGTACCCCCATCTACACATTGACACCCAACATTGTGCCACCGAAAGTACCCCCATCTACACATTGACACCCAACACTGTGCCACCCAAAGTACCCCATCTACACATTGACACCCAACATTGTGCCACCGAATGTACCCCAATCTACACATTGACACCCAACACTGTGCCACCCAAAGTACCCCCATCTACACATTGACACCCAACATTGTGCCACCGAATTTACCCCCATCTACACATTGACACCCAACACTGTGCCACCCAAAGAACCCCCATCTACACATTGACACCAACATTGTGCCACCCAAAGTACCCCCATCTACACATTGACACCCAACATTGTGCCACCGAATGTACCCCCATCTACACATTGACACCCAACATTGTGCCACCCAAAGTACCCCCATCTACACATTGACACCCAACATTGTGCCACCGAATTTACCCCATCTACACATTGACACCCAACACTGTGCCACCCAAAGTACCCCCATCTACACATTGACACCCAACATTGTGCCTCCCAAAGTACCCCCATCTACACATTGACACCCAACATTGTGCCACCGAATGTACCCCCATCTACACATTGACACCCAACATTGTGCCACCCAAAGTACCCCCATCTACACATTGACACCCAACATTGTGCCACCGAAAGTACCCCCATCTACACATTGACACCCAACACTGTGCCACCCAAAGTACCCCCATCTACACATTGACACCCAACATTGTGCCACCGAATGTACCCCAATCTACACATTGACACCCAACACTGTGCCACCCAAAGTACCCCCATCTACACATTGACACCCAACATTGTGCCACCGAATTTACCCCCATCTACACATTGACACCCAACACTGTGCCACCCAAAGTACCCCCATCTACACATTGACACCCAACATTGTGCCACCCAAAGTACCCCCATCTACACATTGACACCCAACATTGTGCCACCGAATGTACCCCCATCTACACATTGACACCCAACATTGTGCCACCCAAAGTACCCCCATCTACACATTGACACCCAACATTGTGCCACTGAAAGTTCCCATCTACACATTGACACCCAACACTGTGCCACCCAAAGTACCCCCATCTACACATTGACACCCAACATTGTGCCACCGAATGTACCCCAATCTACACATTGACACCCAACACTGTGCCACCCAAAGTACCCCCATCTACACATTGACACCCAACATTGTGCCACCGAAAGTAACCCCATCTACACATTGACACCCAACATTGTGCCACTGAAAGTACCCCCATCTACACATTGACACCCAACACTTTGCCACCCAACATACCCCCATCTACACATTGACACCCAACACATGCCACTGAAAGTACCCCCATCTACACATTGACACCCAGCACATGCCACTGAAAGTACCCCCATCTACACATTGACACCCAACATTGTGCCACCCAAAGTACCCCCATCTACACATTGACACCCAACATTGTGCCACCCAAAGTACCCCCATCTACACATTGACACCCAACACTATGCCACCCAAAGTACCCCCAATCTACACATTGACACCCAACATTGTGCCACCCAAAGTACCCCCATCTACACATTGACACCCAACATTGTGCCACCCAAAGTACCCCCCCATCTACACATTGACACCCAACACTATGCCACCCAAAGTACCCCCATCTACACATTGACACCCAACATTGTGCCACCCAAAGTACCCCCATCTACACATTGACACCCAACACTATGCCACCCAAAGTACCCCCATCTACACATTGCCACCCCTAATACCCTCAACACACCCCATCCCCAACATTCCCATTATCATAGCACCCCCATCCATAAAACCCCCAACAACAACACACTGCCATCCCTAATACCCCCAAAACAAAAACACCACCACCGCTAATACCCCCAACATCAACACACTGCCAACTCATCTAATGGCCAGTGTGGTATAATTTTACCAAAAATATATAATATTGATACAGTATATTATATGCAATATTGATAAAGAGCTATATACATATTATTGATACAGAGTATTAGACATAATATTGATACAGAATATTAATTGTTTTCACAGCACTTCCTCCAGAGGATTATCCACATCAATGCCCCCCCCCCATATATATTGTATTTCTGAAAATCTATTACCACCACTATATATAACAGACGGCTGTGGCCCCCCTGTGCTCCTGGGCACCGTACAGTCACATAGCCCGCTCTGGCTGTCGTTGATGCCCCTTGTTTAGTGTGACGGTATACTCAGTGTTAATGGCGGGCCGGGGGGGCCTATATTGGATGTGTATGGTGGCTGCAGACATTATTACCTATATTGGAGGTGTATTGAAGGTGTATTGGAGGTGTATTGGAGGTGTATTGGAGGTATATTGGACGTGTATTGGACGTGTATTGGAGGTGTATTGGAGGTATATTGGAGGTGTATTGGAGGTGTGTGACAGGGGTCACTTTGGGCACAGGGTGAGCAAGAAAATAATGGACATTAAGAATATGTCTTGGATTGCTTTAAAATGGGACAGTGATTTTTTTCCACAATATTCCCAGGATATCTGTAAAGAACTATTTACTGTTTGATTATGAACTCAACAGGTTAACTGAAAAGTGACTCCTTCATAATGTTGGGACACATACTGTTTAGATGCTAATGTCACCACCTCCAGCCCACCTGCCTGTGTCTGCTAAGATGTCAGATGTGTATTGGGAGACAGTGAGGCTAGCCTAAAGGTCATGTGTCTGAGTCATCAGCTGTAGTTAATTAGCTCATGTAAATTAGGTCTGGTCAAAGGTGTATTGTCTGAGAAGAATGTAAGAACCTCCTCTCTGTGTGTATAAAAGTTTGTCAGTCCAGTTGGAAACTTCATACAGAGTGTTTGTCTCGTATGTTTGGAAGGATTAATCCTATGGGAAGCGGTCGCCTGACTGTGGAGGATCGGCAGTGGATGTGTGTCCAGAGAGGGAATATCCTAAACGGCGTTAACCCCTTTCATACTTGGGGTGCCGTTACAAGGTGTATTGGAGGTGTATTGGATGTATATTGGAGGTGTATTGGAGGTATATTGGAGGTGTATTGGAGGTATATTGGAGGTGTATTGGAGGTATATTGGAGGTGTATTGGAGGTGTATTGGAGGTATATTGGAGGTGTATTGGAGGTATATTGGAGGTGTATTGGAGGTGTATTGGAGGTATATTGGAGGTGTATTGGAGGTATATTGGAGGTGTATTGGAGGTGAATTGGAGGTATATTGGAGGTGTATTGGACGTATATTGGAGGTGTATTGGAGGTGTATTGGACGTATATTGGAGGTGTATTGGACGTATATTGGAGGTGTATTGGAGGTGTATTGGAGGTATATTGGAGGTGTATTGGAGGTGTATTGGAGGTGTATTGGAGGTATATTGGAGGTATATTGGAGGTGTATTGGAGGTGTATTGGAGGTATATTGGAGGTGTATTGGACGTATATTGGAGGTGTATTGGAGGTGTATTGGATGTGTATTGGACGTGTATTGGAGGTATATTGGAGGTGTATTGGAGGTATATTGGAGGTGTATTGGACGTATATTGGAGGTGTATTGGAGGTGTATTGGAGGTGTATTGGAGGTGTATTGGAGGTGTATTGGAGGTGTATTGGAGGTGTATTGGAGGTATATTGGAGGTGTATTGGAGGTATATTGGACGTATATTGGAGGTGTATTGGAGGTATATTGGACGTATATTGGAGGTATATTGGAGGTATATTGGACGTATATTGGAGGTGTATTGGAGGTATATTGGACGTATATTGGAGGTATATTGGAGGTGTATTGGACGTATATTGGAGGTATATTGGAGGTATATTGGAGGTGTATTGGATGTATATTGGAGGTATATTGGAGGTGTATTGGACGTATATTGGAGGTATATTGGAGGTATATTGGAGGTGTATTGGAGGTGTATTGGAAGTGTATTGGAGGTATATTGGAGGTGTATTGGAGGTGTATTGGAGGTATATTGGAAGTGTATTGGAGGTATATTGGAGGTATATTGGAGGTGTATTGGAGGTATATTGGAGGTATATTGGAGGTGTATTGGACGTGTATTGGAGGTATATTGGAGGTGTATTGGAGGTGTATTGAGGTATATTGGACGTGTATTGGAGGTATATTGGAGGTGTATTGGAGGTGTATTGGAGGTATATTGGACGTGTATTGGAGGTATATTGGAGGTGTATTGGAGGTGTATTGGAGGTGTATTGGAGGTATATTGGAAGTGTATTGGAGGTGTATTGGAGGTGTATTGGAGGTGTATTGGAGGTATATTGGAAGTGTATTGGACGTATATTGGAGGTGTATTGGAGGTGTATTGGAGGTGTATTGGAGGTATATTGGACTTGTATTGGAGGTATATTGGACGTATATTGGACGTATATTGAGGTGTATTGGAGGTATATTGGAGTTGTATTGGAGGTGTATTGGAGGTGTATTGGAGGTGTATTGGACGTGTATTGGAGGTGTATTGGAGGTGTATTGGAGGTATATTGGAGGTGTATTGGAGGTGCATTGGACTTGTATTGGAGGTATATTGTAGGTATATTGGACGTATATTGGACGGTGTATTGGAGGTATATTGGAGTTGTATTGGAGGTGTATTGGAGGTGTATTGGAGGTGTATTGGAGGTGTATTGGACGTATATTGGAGGTATATTGGAGGTGTATTGGAGTGTATTGGACGTATATTGGACTTGTATTGGAGGTGTATTGGACGTATATTGGAGGTGTATTGGAGGTGTATTGGACGTGTATTGGACGTGTATTGGAGGTATATTGGAGGTGTATTGGAGGTGTATTGGAGGTGTATTGGACGTATATTGGAGGTATATTGGAGGTGTATTGGAGGTGTATTGGAGGTGTATTGGACGTATATTGGACTTGTATTGGAGGTATATTGGAGGTGTATTGGAGGTGTATTGGACGTATATTGGAGGTGTATTGGAGGTATATTGGAGTGTATTGGAGGTGTATTGGATGTATATTGGAGGTATATTGGAGGTGTATTGGAGGTGTATTGGAGGTGTATTGGAGGTGTATATTGGAGGTGTATTGGACGTGTATTGGAGGTATATTGGAGGTGTATTGGAGGTATATTGGAAGTGTATTGGAGGTGTATTGGAGGTGTATTGGAGGTATATTGGAGGTGTATTGGAGGTGTATTGGAGGTATATTGGAGGTATATTGGGGGTATATTGGAGGTGTATTGGAGGTGTATTAAAGATATATTGGAGATGTATTGGAGGTCTATTGGAGGTGTATTGGAGGTATATTGGAGGTGTGAGGTGTATTGGACGTGTATTGGAGGTATTGGAGGTGTATTGGAGGTGTATGGAGGTGTATTGGGAATGGAGTGTATTGGAGGTGTATTGGAGGTGTATTGGAGGTGTATTGGAGGTATATTGGAGGTGTATTGGAGGTGTATTGGAGGTATATTGGGGATAGGGTGTATGAGTATTGGAGGTCTTTGGAGGTGTATTGGAGGTGTATTGGAGGTATATTGAGGTGAGGTGTATTGAGTGTATTGGAGGTGTATTGGAGGTGTATGGATTGGAGGTGTATTGGAGTATATTGGAGGTGTATTGGAGGTATATTGGAGGTGTATTGGAGTGTATTGGAGGTGTATTGGAGGTAGTATTGGAGGTGTATTGGAGGTGTATTGGAGGTATATTGGAGGTGTATTGGAGGTGTATTGGAGGTGTATTGGAGGTGTATTGGAGGTGTATTGGAGGTGTATTGGAGGTATATTGGACGGTGTATTGGAGGTATATTGGAGGTGTATTGGAGGTATATTGGAGGTGTATTGGAGGTATATTGGAGGTATATTGGACGGTGTATTGGAGGTATGAGTATTGGAGGTATATTGGAGGTGTATTGGAGGTATATTGGACGTGTATTGGACGTGTATTGGAGGTGTATTGGAGGTGTATTGGAGGTATATTGGAGGTGTATTGGAGGTATATTGGAGGTATATTGGAGGTATATTGGAGGTGTATTGGACGTATATGGAGGTATATTGGAGGTATATTGGAGTGTATTGGACGTATATTGGAGGTAGTATTGGAGGTATATTGGAGGTGTATTGGAGGTATATTGGAGGTATATTGGAGGTATATTGGAGGTTATTGGAGTGTATTGGAGGTATTGGAGGTGTATTGGAGGTATATTGGAGTGGTATTGGAGGTGTATTGGAGGTATTGGAGGTGTATTGGAGGTGTATTGGAGGTGTATTGGAGGTGTATTGGAGGTGTATGGAGGTGTATTGGAGGTGTATTGGAGGTGTATTGGAGGTGTATTGGAGGTGTATTGGAGGTGTATTGGAGGTGTATTGGAGGTGTATTGGAGGTGGTGAGGTGTATTGGAGGTATATGCGGCTGCAGACATTATTATGTGTTGGGCAGAGGCGGCAGAATAAACACATTTCGGCGGGTGTGATAACAATGTGC